>JABJVR010017800.1:0-18314 GCA_025773905.1 Chitala chitala | reverse complement strand
AGGTTAAAATCTCAGTCATATTTAATGCCAGAGTTGTAATTGGCCAATCAAAAACCTTAATTTTTTTTTTTTTTTTTTTTTTTTTTTTTGAGAAATTCAGAGGTGGCGTTGGTGTGTTTCGGATCACTGTCCTGCTAACTCGTACGGTTGATCTTGACATCACAAACTGATAGCCGGACATTCTCTTTCAGGATTTTCTGGTAGAGTGCAGAATTCATGGTTCTATCAATTATGGCAAGTTGTCCAGGTCCTGAAGCTGCAAAGCAGCCCCAGACCACCACACTACCACCATGTTTGAGTGTTGGTATGATGTTCATTTTTTTAAAATGTTGTGTTAGTGTTACGCCAGATGTAACAGGCCACACACCTTCCAAAAAGTTCAACTTTTGTCTCATCAGTCCATTAAATATTTGCCCAAAAGTCTTGGGGATAATCAAGATATTTTTTGGTAAATGTGAGACGAGTCTTTGTGGTCTCTATGGTCAGCAGTGGCTTTTGCCTTGGAACTCTCCCAATGGATGCCATTTTTACCGTCTCTTTCTTATTGTTGGATCATGAACACTTACCTTAGTGAGGCAAGTAAGGCCTGCAGTTCTTTAGATGTTGTTCTGGGTTCTTTGATGAGCACCTGAATGAGTCCTTGTTGTGCTTTTGGAGTAATTTTAGTAGGCCAGCCACTGTTCCAGGTTTTCTTCATTTGTGGATAATGGCTCTCACCATGGTTCACTGGAGTTCCAAAGCCTTAGAAATAGTTTTTTGACCTTTCCAGGTTGATACACATCAATTACTTTTTTTCTCACCTGTTCTTAAATTTCTTTAGATTGCAGCATGATGTGTTGCTTTTTCAGATCCTTTAGCGTGCTTCACTTTGTCAGACAGCTTCTATTTAAGTGATTTCTTGATTCAACAGTAATCAGGCCTAGGTGTGGCAAGTGAAATTTAACTCAGATTTCCTAAAAATGTGGTTAACCACAGTTCATTCATGATTTAGCATGGGGGGGCAATTACTTTTTCCACACAGATCCAGGTAGGTTTAGACAGATTTTTTGCCTTAACTTAAATCATCATTTAAAAACTATATTCAGTATTTACTCGGGTTACCATTGTGTAATATTAAAAGGTTTTTCATGATCTCAATCTTTTAACTGTGACAAATATGCAAAAAATTTTTTTAAAAATCAGGAAGGGGGGGAAATACTTTTTCACAGCACTATACTCTCTAACAAACTCAAGGGTTTTCAGAATCAGTTGTATTGAAGGCCATCTGATGAACTACACACAGGTGGATCCCAATAATTATGACTTCTAAAGGCAACTGGATGCAACACAGCAAATGCGTGCAAAACACCCTTACAGGAAAAAAAGCCCTTCCTGAATACTGAGATGCAAATACAACCCCCCCACTTTGACATTACGGACCATTTCATATGCATCAGAAACGTGGAAAAGGTCAAGTGGGGGGGTCAATACTTGTATGAGACACTGTGTGTCATCACCACTGTTAGGGCTGGTCACCACACAAGCATAGGTGTCTCTAACTGTCCAATCAGTATGTACTCCACACTGCACTAGGCACTGTAAATGTACTCCCATACATCTTTGTATCCCAAACTAATATACATAAAACAACAACTCTTGTTGATATAGAGAAATAAAATTTTCTCAAGGCTCTTACGGTCTAGTCTGGGGCTCCCTCCGTAGCGTGTAAAGAAATAGTCTGCAGCCTTCACAGATATTCGCTTCACATCTCCGATTTTGTCCAAGTGCAGTTTTCCATGGAGACAAAGAAACCTGGAGTTGTCAATAGACTTTGTAACACTGGAGTCATCCAGCCACCTTTTAAGCCAATCCAGGGGAACAAACTCAAACGGCTGACCTGTGAAAACACACAATTCATAAATGTAAAATTCTACTATTTCATTTTAAATATTGCAGTTAGCAACACACTCAATTCTTAAAATAATGTCACAAAAAAATCACTGTGTTTATTATAGCAATGTACAAAAAAAAAATTATTCTCTAAAACACAAATGCATAGTTTCATACACTTCTGTGAATACTATGAATGTGAAAGCAATACATTAATAAGAAGAGGTTAAAATAATAATAAATCACCTTTTTAATGAGCTTTTCTAATGTTTTCTCACAGCACACAAGAGCAAAAATAACCCAGGTAGAGAAGTGAAAGTTGAAACACCAGTTCAGAGAGACAATGCAGTGTCAGAGATCCTGTTGGTATAAAGTGTATGAGAGTGTTTTACAGACCGTCTTCTGCAGGCAACAATTCGTAGAGCTCCTTCACCTCTTCGTGTTTGGCTTTGCCTTTGTCAACACTTTGCTTTCGCATGTCTGCCATTTCCATGCACCACTCCTCAAATTTCCTGTTGTCCCTTTCCACCAGTCTTTGAAGAAACGCTGAACACCCAAGAGAAGTTAATGAACCAACAGCAACACTGACCGGGCCAGAATATGGTATCTCATATCAACGTACATTTTTTTTTTTTTTTTATTTATTTAACGCATTTTATGATGCAGTAAGCTTGACTTGTAACTAAAGTTTTTTGCTGGAATACTGGGGCTAGTGCTTCCATAACTACCTACAGCAAGCAGAAAAGTGCCAACAGAAGAACTCTTACTTGGCATCTCTTCATTGACTTCACCATCATCATCAGCATCATCATAATCATCATCTTCCGTCTTCTGCTTGTACACCAGCATGTACGCATTTCGAGAGCAGTGATATCCTTTGGTGCACTTTGGTTTGCGTGTCTGGGACTTCGTTTCAGCTAAAAAATTAAAAATGTTTTCAGCAGCGTACTACACTTCTTTTTACAAGGCAAAAATTTAGTTTTATATAATGAAATTCTACACACACAAAATCCTACCAAGATAACAAGGAAAGGTTTTGTGGTCTTTAGCCAAAGCACACTGAAATTTCCAATAACCAGGCATTCAAAGTTTCTAACCATTTCATTTTCTGTAGTTCAAGAGTGTGGCCTGTTGCTATACAGCCCATATTACGGTCAAAGAATACATGGTGGCGACACTCTGAATAAAGCAGCTGGTTAATACGTCAAGAGAGCACTACGTGATCTTTGTACAAACAAATTCTGAACACTACACTTACCGATATCGTCTTCAATTCCAAGCTGCAGCTTCTTGCCTTCCATTTTTTCAATCTCTTCATCGTTGAACTTGTACCACTCTCTGGTGCGGGCGTCACGTACGTGAGCGATATAGTGACCCGAATAAGCGCTGACCCCTCGGTGAATAAGCACCGCGCTCAACTCGTACACACACTTCTCACCTGGAGCCGGGGGGGACGACGACAGACAGACAAAACAACAACTCAATACACTCCACTCATGCATAACAGCCTAAAGGAACTGGGCTGGAAAATATTTAAAAAAAAAAAAAACTTGACAAAAATATATTTTATACACATTTCATTAATATTTACCTTTCTGCTCCAAAAAGGGCTCCATGTCCAAGATCTCTGGAAAACTAATGAACGTGTTCAGCTTCTTTTTATGACCAGTTTGTCTATTGGGGGGGGGGGGAAAGTACACAAATGACGTGCTGAAACACAAAGGCTGCTGATGTCAGGATGCAGCAGCTTCCATTGGTACTTATTTCTTCCAATAACAAAAGTAGCGATGGAGCACCTAACGGGGCTTACCTATCAAAAATAAAGCGCATCAACTGCAAATTGAGCGTGCGTGGGAGGCTCTGCAGCTTGATGCGTCGCGTTGCATTTTGTTTACTCTGACAGCTCTCGCAAAAGTATCGGTTATCACCTTCCAGCTTCTCTTCCTTCAGCAACACCAGAAACATGCCAAGAATGTACTTATTCACACAAAACTGCAGCGTGTGATGCACACAAACACACAGGTAGTCAGACTGGACTTGTTTTCACGCTGGAGTTCAACTATACTAACGTGCTCAATACACAAATGTTTGACACTTTTAACCAGAAAGTTCATTCTCAGTTACACTGCAGGCATTCCACACACTATCACCTCCAAAAAAGATGTTTCACAAAGATAAAAAAGGAAAATATACACAGAAACAATTTGATAAATGTCATTTTGACTGATTTCAAGTAAATGATAAAGCTTACCATATTTTTACATAAAAACACAGCAATTCCTACAGATTTTTTCTACAACTATTTTTGTGTAACCACCCCAAGTCTGCCAATAACAACAGAAGTGACTGCTTACAAACACCACAGAGTGCATGCACACACACGGTGGCAGCATACACTAACATGGAACTGAATGAAATGAATAGCGAAGCCATGTGTATATACGTGAAGTTACCTTAAGAAACTCTGTGATACATTCAGTGAGCTGTTTGTGACCCTGAATGCTGAGCTCCAACTCATAGAAGCGCGATGGAAGCAGAGATGAATGACCACAACGGTTACATCTGCCAACACAAAAAAAAACCCATATCATCCATTCAGTCAGCATCCACAACACGCAATATACACATTCTCACAAAGAGCCCTGCAGACAGCTGAACCTTTTCTCATAAACAAATGTATTAGGTTGGACAAATAAGAGTGCACATACATTTATCTTTATATACATACTCTAAAGACGGAATTTAAAACAATTACCTGGGAAGCCCTGATTCTGAAAATGACACATTTAGGAGACAGTTTTCCCCATCACCATACTGTAGTTCACATTAACACATTTGGGTTTGGGAACACAATATAATTATTGCAATTATACAGTATTAACAGCATTTTTCCTGAATTAAAAACATAAATACAGTAGTTTTTCAATAATTTCTGTAATTTGTGTGAGGGTGTTCAGGAACATGTGATGTAAATAAGGGGACTGTTGCTTTTGCTAAAATTTGAGGTTTACATTGGATGATAAGGGCCAAGACAAATTAACTTTAAAACATACTAGAAATTTTTACACCAAAAATATATATATATATATATATATACACATTACTGAGCTCCTCCTACAGTTTACCAAAACCGAATGAAACAAACTGACAGGAAATGGCTGATTGTAGTTACTCTGAATACACGATTACAACCGTACTGCGTTCAAAAACTCAACCAGCACGTAAAAAATGTAAAGTTCACTCACACAGTGACGTAGGCAAACTGCCCACAAAACTGCTGCTGTATTACGTTCTGCAAACTGGGGTCCTTCTGTTTTGAAATGGTATCTTCCAGAAGGGACAAGAAAAGTTTGGAAAACTCCTGAGCATCCTAGAGCCCAGAAAAGAGAAGGAATAAGATTACGGTTCACTGTCCGTTCAGTAAACACAGTTAGTAAAAGCAATAAAGCTTATTTTGTCACCTTTTGAAAAACATTTGGAGGCATTATATGCTACTAAATAATTCTATCCATGCATTTACGAAAGTAACTTTTTCAATCACCCCTCAAAAAAAAAATGTAAATCAAAAAGAAATATGGATGAATACCTGCTGTTGACCTGTATCCAAACCCAGTGCCTTCACCAGACCAGACGGATCAATGTACCTTCTGTTGCTGTTTTGCAGTAACGCAAACAGGTACTGCAGATGTTCACATATTGTCTGGGGTTCATACTCTACACACAGATTGTACAATAAACAGCAAAGAAAAAATCTGTCATTTTCCTGTATTCCAATTTACTAATCAAACATGCTGAAGTCAGAAAAGAACTTCATTGTGCTGCAACTGTATTAAACAATAAACATGTGAAACGCCACAGCAGCCCCGATCTGACATGGTACGTCCACGCAAGAGTCAGCGTGCAGACCTGAGTCGGCGCTCTGCTCCTCAGCTCTAGCGTTTTGGCAGAGATAAAGGGTTCGTCGCAGCTCCAGATTGTGAAACCACACCTGCAAAAATGTGTTCACATAGCAGGTGGCCCCAAGGTTTGTCAAACCAACAAACTTATTCTGGAAGCAAAAAAAAGTTTAAAGAGTTAACAGACAAGTCATTTATCAGACGACAGCAATTTAGAAATTACAACAAAAACACAACACTGAAATCAAAGACAATATGTTTTGTCAGATACACATTTTGAAAAAATAATGCTTACGGTTCACAAGCGATCAAACAAAAGACACTACGCAGTGGTTCTGAAGGGGGTCTATGAAAAAAATTACATTTTTTATAAAAAAAAAAAAATTAAAATTCTAAATCATTTGGACAACCGATTTGACACAACATGTTATCTTGTCAAAGGGCACCCCAGTCTAAATATTCTTATTCCATCCAAGCAACAGCCTTCACACAAATATCTTTAAAAATAAAACTTAACTTGCACACATTAAAAAGGTACTGTCATTTGAATGCATTAAAGAAGCATATACTGTATGCATTAGTGTATGCATTTATACATTTTAATAACTACTTTGATATTTCCTTTCTATATTTCATAAGAATAAAGATATTATTCCATGACATTTTACATTCAGACACCATTTTTTTCTTCTATTTTTTTGGGCTAAAGACAATGTAGGGTACATCTTATCGCAATTACATACAAAATATTTTTATATTCACCAAAAATCTAGGTGGGAAACTATTTTTAACAACCTTCAGAAGTAACTGTAAAATGTGGAGAAAAACTGAATGCTGTCTCTTCAAACCAAAGGACTGAAAATTTCATCCTGTAAACATTCCTCTGGATAAGCAGACGTGCATGTATAAGAAAAATGCATTTTGCACTAAAGATTTTTTGATAATTTGTCCATGGCATTCTGTACAAATTTTCAACAACCCAACACCTTGAATAAAGATTTCCCAGCCCTGACAATGAAAAGGAAAGCAGAACCTTTACCTTGTCTCGCCTCTCTGAATTGGGATCGTCAATATTGTGAAAGGAATTTTCATCTATTTCACCTAGCCATACATGCTCTCCAATGCCCACAAGGCAATTAGGGTTTCCTTTACAGTTCCTCCTATAAAACACAACAAAAACAATTTACAAATACAGTTCATTATATGCAAAACTGCAGAATTAAAAAGTTTATGCGCAGTATGACTTATAAAGGAAAAAAAACACTGTGTGAGTGCCTGGATCTGCGCTGCAGTAACATTCACACACCTTCTTATGTTTTGCTACTACATACATGTACACAAAACAACAGATATTGGGATTCTGTCTCTTTCAAATGTTACATTAAAGCTTTAAATCCTCTCAATGATCAGCAAAATTTCTAATCAATGTCTTGATTTACTGGCTGTTTTGATGCTTTGTGTAGCAACTTTCTGTCTTTGCATACTCTATAAATATCTTTCCACACAATTGTTTTGTCCGTTTTTAGCTGTTTGTTTTCAAGGAACATCTTTTTCCAACACATTGTGAACCGAAAAAAAAAACACACTGGAAGGTTTTGTAGCAAAGCCTTAAGATTTGAGTTTCCTATAAAGTGTGCAGTACAATGTTATTTGTGACAATAAAACCTTGTCAGCTGTCAAATTCACCCCGAGTTTCTCCTCAGTTTCCAGACTACTTTAGCTTTCAGCTCTCAGATAACACTCAAAACCATGCATCACCTGCATTTTAGACCCAAATTCCTGACTGCATCCTAACTGCCTTAAAGAGACTGTTTGGTGCTGATCATGTTATGGTCCTACATGTTTACCATAACCTGAACTCCCAAAACATTAAAAGATGCATCCATGTCTCTGCTGCCATATAACACCGTTTAATGTAGTTGCTGATCTGCCATACAATTCATTTTTTACTTAATTAAACTCTAAAAACGAACAGCTCCAGGAACCTACACATTATTACACATTATTTTCAGCATAGACCACATACAAACATAACTACGCAAGCAAACGAGACTCTGGCACGTCACTTTTGCTTTTTCATACTGGGGGGCTAGCCTTCACCTATAATGAAGGACCGAGCTCACAAATAACAAAATACAGTGCGCATCGACAAACTACACAAACACATGGATTAATGAAAAAGCTTGATTAATTACATATATTTCATAATTTGAAAGAATTGGTAGATTTAAAATCATGCACACGAAACGCTTAAAACATATTTGATACGTGTTCAGGACACGAGCGTAAACGTCGATGTGCAACAGCAGCGGTGCTTTACCTGCACGCCGCCCTTTTGCACGCGGGCACTGTGATACGGTATGCCGTCTCCACGTTCTCTTGTGTGACATCCTCCGGTCTCACGGTATGAACCCAGCGCCACGCGGATCTCTCCAGCTGCAGTCGAGGAGCCATTCTACACCACTACCGTCCCAGAATTCAGCGCGAAAACAGATTTAATTTCTAATAACAAACACAACCAATTTACGGTAGCTTGTTTCATAAAAATGCTAGCTAGTTGCTAGGCACTTCAACTGGCTAGTCGCTAAAGAAAATGAAACCATTCTGGATACATTGACAGTGTAATTAGGAAATTTTATGAAAAGCATACTTAATACATGAAAATAAATTAGTAAGTACATTTATATCTGAAATATGCACAAGGTAATTGAAACCCCATCTTGCTAATTACTGAGATAAAGAACGATGTTTAGCCAAGTGGCTAAACGGCGACATATTGACCGAAAGATTTTACATTCATTCGATTATCAGTTGACTAGAAAACAATTCAAACACTTAAAATATTTAGCCATACATTTAGTCACTCATTCGGCGGAATACATTTTCGATTCTAAATTATTTGACTATCAATATCCTGCAAAACAGTATGTCTGCAAAAAACAGTTCTGTGCAAAAACACAGTTGTCTAGAAATGCTTGTTGTAACCTTATTTAGATACACTTAGTATAAAGTTGGATAACTTTCCTTACGGTTAATAATATTTATTTGAATTTACCATGCGAAAGTCTGTATTTTAAAGAAATATTTCCTCTTTACAAACTTACTCGTACTCATAAACAGCAACGTAACACGTATCTTGTATGTGACGTAACGCGTACTGGACGGCTGCTGAAACATAGAAATAATGTAACTAGAACTGCAATTCTTTAGCCCGCTCTATACTTGAACCAATCGAAATTGGACAACTGGTGAAATTCTTACTTTTTACTGAGCTTTTTATGACTAATAAGACACCTTCCTTATTCATTGTGAACATGGGAAAAAAAACGTGGAACTTACATGTTTTATGCTCTCAAAACAAAAAGGCTACCTAAAATATTTACCGGAGACCCTTTTTATGCTTGTTCCAGTACATTATGAAAATACTCTGCAAAGCATGAATTTCATATCGTGGTACATGCCAAGTTTAACCATTATAATTACATAGTATTAGAGTTCTGTGCCAGGTTCCATTAAAACATCTTAGATTTAAGACTAAGATTAATTATTTTTAGTCATAACATAAAATATGTGCACGTCATCAGTGTATGTACATGTAATATTAGACAATGGGACCATGTAAAAGAATACATGTAAATTTGGCTGATGTCATTGACAAATTGATGACATTATTTAATGCAAATGTTGAATGTGAAGTCAGTTGTTCATGGACAGTTCCATTGGTCAAGTCTGTGTTGCCAAATGGAATGATCAACTTTGTCAACTAAGATCAAGAAGAATGTCATCTGTAAACATTCGATTATTTTTTAGGTATAGTTAAAGTACTTTTAGAGTTGTGGCTTTAAGTGAACATGGATTAGAATGGAATTCCAACTGATTCATTAGTTTTTTGGTCCTCCTAGTTTCTTAGTTGTAAGTATTCTTCCTCTTTCGGCTGCTCCCTCTAGGGGTCGCCACAGCAGATCATCTTTTTCCATACCAACCTGTTCTCTGCAGCTTCCTCTGTCACATTTCTTAGTTGCAAGTAATTTTTTAAAATAACATTAGGTTTTTCACTTCCACATTATAGGCTACTTTGTATAAATGTGCAAAATAAGATCTCAATAAAATGTGTTTTAACACCAGGTTTTAGCACCAGAAAATGATGAAGTTCATAGTGTGAATACAGTGATTATGGCATTGTATAAATGCCACGAAACTCCAGATTAAAACCAGTGGGATGTTAAAGACTGAGAAATTGCTTCTTATTTTCTCAGATGTCAACCAAGAGTGAGCAGGTCAGTCATTATAAAAAAATTAAGCTGCCATATACAATACAACCCATTTTCAAAATCAATTTAGTAAAACAAGTGATTGTTGTATCGTGAATCAGAGTTTAATTCTAAATGCAGTCAGTTCACATCCAGTTCATAACTAAAACAGCAGCAACTTTTGAACATACAAATAAGTACTAAGTATCCAACATGATGTATTCCTAAATACTGACTTGAGTGTTCTTGTCCACAAATAGTCAAAATGTCAGTCCTTGCGAAATTAAAAATGACAGGAAACACAGTGGAAAAGAGATAAACAATTTTAGCCAGTTGTGCCAACTGTGAAACGCTGTGTTGGTTTTTGAAACCCATTCATCATACTTACAGGGGTTTACGACAATGCCTGCCCCCCAATAAAGAGAGAGTTCTGTGGCATATATTTTCTCTAAAAATATTTTTGATAAATTATTTTTTTAATTATTATTTAAAAACTTACACTGTAAAGAAAAACATTCACTACAGAAGGTAACCTTATTATGAAAAGCAATACTTTGGCATTTTATTTTTATTTTAATTACAGAAACTATTTCAAAAGTGGTTTCAGCCAAAGGTCATCTTTCAAATAGGGTCAAGTTGGCTATAAAGCGAGTTACAAAAAATTAATGAGCTGTCTGTTGACATATACTAGGTTGTTTTAATAAAGAAAATAAACACAGTTTTTAAATTTGTATTTAATTTATTCTTATTAATTGTGGCACACCATTCAGCCAAATATAAAACAATCATGACAGATTGAGGAACAACTGAGCAGAAACATATCAGATTCATTGTTTTGTGTCTTAGCTATTAATTAAGAGGGAAATTGTAGTGACTTGTTGAAAACATGGCACACCATTACTCTTTTGGTTAATTTGGTAATATACCTTTAGGTAAAAACGTTTGTGATGTCAGCTTGGAGTCATCTGAAAAATAAGTTTGGAAATACAAACTTTTCCATATGTTGCATTAAGTTTATTCTAATATAAATGACTGTTTTTTTCTAACACAAACATTCATATACAGTACAAACATATACCCAAAATTATAGCTAACATTAAAATGTCCAGTAACTGGCTAGAAATACTAACTCACGTAATGGTTTTTATTTCTTATTGGTTTTTCCTCATTACAGCAGTAGCAGGTGCCCCTTCCTGTCAGCTGACTGTGTGCACCGCAGCTGCACAGGCAGAGTGTGGCTTAGGTAGAGGATGTGGCAGTCCCTTGAGGCATCACCTTGGACAGGCGGACTTCCTTGCGGGAGCAGCTGCGGGAGCATAGCTGGCAGGAGGCGCAGGTGGAATTGCAGCAGGCCAAGAAGCGACAGACACTGACCCTCCACAGGAACCAGCCAGGGGACCAGCAACACCAGCACAGGAGCAGCGTGACAGCAAGCAGGCCCACAGTGATGTAGAGGATCAGCTGTACTGTGTCACTCTCAGAATCTGTGGGCCATAAACGTGTGGACAGCAGAACAACGGAGCATCAGTGTTCACCAATTGAATCACAGTCTGATTAAAACAAAAAACTGTGTTGCCCTGATCATAACACTAATACATCTAATACATATTCAATAGACCACATTATATTAGATTATATTTTAACTTTATTGTCATTGCACAAAATGCATGTACAAGCCAATGAAATGCAGTGGCACCAGAGGTGCATAAAGTAGCATATTTATAAATAAAAGTGCAGGTTGGCTGGAAATGCCTTACAATAATGCCTTATCATTATGTCTTGCTCACAGAATCTGAAGACATGAAAACCCAAACTTAAGAATTTTTTTTTACCTGTGCATTGGTATACAAACAAACTAAATAAAATGTAGCACTGTTTATATAATGGTTTGGATACAGGGAAGTAGAATGAAATACTGGTTCTGCACTAGTGACAGCCTATCCTGGCTGTTGGCTGATTGCTGTGAGAGCTCAGCTACAGCAGGAAAAGACTGTATTTAGCAGAGACAAGTCCAGCTGTTCCAGATTTTGGCTTAGGCAGGAGCTGTAGGCCATGCACTCCCCTCTGAAATCTGAGGAGTTACAACCTTGAATCATCCTGGCATACTTTGGTAAAAGCAGTTTGTTGCTTCAGATTTAGAAAAACGCACACACTGTTCAGCAGTAATTGAAATGCTTGTACAGTTCTTCTAATTTGTAAATGTATGAAACTGCACACAAAGTATCGTGAGACCCATCCCAGAAGACATAGGACACAGGGCAGGGCGCCAACCCACCGCAGGGTGCCCACACACAACAGGCAATTTGGAGACTCCAATCAACCTAACCCGCATGTCTTTGGACTGTGGAAGGACACCGGAGAACCTGGAGAAACCCACCAAGCACAGGGAGAACATGCAAACTCCACGCACACAGACCCAAGGCAGGAATCGAACCCCAGGCCTGGAGGTGCGAGTGCTAACCACCATGCCACTGTGAGACAAAATATAAGCAGTTGATTATGTACCCCCTCCCCCCAGTAATGACAACACAATATAGACATTCATTTTTACAAATCAGATGTAATGTGAATCACAAGTTCCATTCCTGAAATGTGTAAAGTTTACATTCACATTTATATTCATTCATTTAGCAGATGCCTTTGCCTAATGCGACTTACAGATGAGTAAGAGAACACTTGCAAGTTCTGTTTGCATGCATCAAACACTGTAAACAGTATTTGATCCCATTCTAAATTTTTGATTCCTTTGGAACAAACATGCATAAATGTGGAAAGCAAACATTTAGGCAAAAATGGGTGTTTTCTTAATATTACAGTGCACCACCAGCATTTAGTATGTTTAGAATATATTTGTGGATGTCATGTCACATTTGTGGTTCCTTTGTGTGCACTCGTGATTTTTTTTTCACTTTTTAATGGTGCTGCAGACTCTCAAATGTGAGCAGAGTGATCTCTGTGAATGTGACAAGAACCGCTCCACAACTTAATTTCACAGAGATCTTTTTTGCTTTCTGCCTTTATAAACTCATTTTCATTTATAAACTCATTTGACATTTAAGACATTACAGACTTCATATTCAACATATATACTCTTCATTTATTACAGATTTTCCCCAGCACAGAATGTCATGAAAACACAGTTAAACACTGTGCAAAGTTATACAGTTACTACCGCTCACACCTGAAAATCAGGAACAGGTGGCAACCCATGTACAGTTAGGCTACTACAAAACTGAAAATATGTAACAGACCTTTACCAATTAAACTTGGTATAACCTAGTAGCCCACTCAAAAACGCATACCAGCATATTCAGGTTTAGTGAATGTTTCAAGAAAGACAACAATTTACTTTAAGCGCTCATGTTGTGTGGTTTGGTGTACTGAGACAATTGCTTTGCTCCACAGCTAAACATTTAAGAAACCTGTTAATCTGACCAGCATTTAGTTTAATTTATTCTTCAGCATCACGATCATAAGACTAGACTCCGTAGACTGTTGATTTGATATTAACAATCCACTATCTGCAAATGATGGCAAAGTCTGCATTCGAATGAATTAAATCTGGGAAAAATATGGCACAGTAACTGGCTCCTTGGTCACTCACTTGACGTGTATGTCACACAGCAGTTTGGTCACAAAAACCTTGAAAATATTTCCAACATATGTTTCCTAAGTAACGAGCAAATTTTTTACTTCTTACGACTCATTATGGCAGAAATATTGAGGATTATAGCAAATAAGTGATGATAAAAAAGTGATGGAGAAATAAACATGCAACGTTTGCCATTTAGGCAGCAAACAGGGGATGTAAACCATGTATGGGAATTGTTACTTAGTCTCATTTATCTGCCATAGCAGAACAAGTATATTTACTGTCTGGTTTAAAAGTAAAAATGAAATAAAGCACAAATATAACAAAAGAACAAGTCAGACAATAAATTCGTCTCACTGGACTCCTTTGTCTCCTAAAGTGTGGCAGCTATGATTGCATGCAGAAATCCAGCTTTAAAACGTCTGCCGACAGTAAAATATAGTTTTTTCCAGTGTTCTTCTTTTTATTGCACTAGTCACAATCATACCCCACAAAACCACAGTCTAAAACATAATTAAAGATCAATATAGAAGTTTGGAGAAGAGAGATAGTCGTTAACACTTACCTCTAATAGAGTCTGTTTTAAGAATTACGTGTGGTGATCCACAGCTTCGATTGGCTGATGGTATCAAAGAGGGAGGGTGGATAGGTGGGGATGATGTTTTTCCTAATTTCCTATCTTGCAAAAGGGATTCTTGATCTTGCAAACAAAACATGAAAAGTCTTTACATGATCTCAGATCAGTTCAGAAATATGTTTGTAAGACCTGGAAAATGTGATTATGAAAAAACTAAGCCGTTAAATCAAGACCAATAGTCTTGAAAGTTTTCCTAACTGTGTTCAAAAGTCATGAATAATCCAGAAACAGATTCCTGGGATTTCACAGTCTATATATGGTGTACCTAATTGCTACTGTCAGCACATTTATATGTGTCCAGGAGCATCATGGAAAAAATTGTTTTTGAATTATCCTCTCTCTCTCTCTCTCTCTCTCTCTCTCTCTCTCTCTCTCTCTCTCTCTCTCTCTCTCTCTCTCTCTCCCTCTCTCTTTAAAATAATTAAATTAAGTAAACTGATTTCTGCAAAAAAAAAAAAAAAAAACACTATGGTAAATTCTAAGAATCTCAAAATAAGAAATATATACTGTATTTTCTTTAAAAGCTTTAGCAATTAATTTTTATTTAACTTTAGTAATTGATTTTGAAATTTTTTATAACTAATCAATCTCCTTACCTGTCTTAATAGATGCAAATTCCCCTACAAAGTCTACTCTTGGCTGGGTTCCCCTTGTTACCAGTTGCAGAGTCAGGTAGTTCCCAGTTGAAAGCACAGGCTTGGGCAAAGTCTTCCCACACAGAGGTGCTCCAATGGGTGGGTGTCCCTTGCTTTTTCCATCATAGAACTGTATGTAGGAACCAGCATGACATGGGTCTGCGCTCCCCTTCTTACTTGCAGTTTCAGATTGGAGTCTTTGCCTTGCTGGATCAGGAAATGCAACGCTCTCTGAGGCCTGCGTCGTATAGTTGAAGTTGTGCTGCCCAAAGGAAGAAACGCGCAGCAGGCTGTAGACAAGGAAGGAGTGAAAATGGAACCGCACCTTATCTCTGGTAGATGCTGCCTGCATCGTAAGATGACAGTCTGTCTCCACGGTGACGAAGTAATCTCTCCGTGATTCCTGGTGGGAGTTTACAGTCACTCGTTCCCCTTGGATGGTCTGGCCACATAAGTCCACAACATTAACTAAAAGTAAATAATTGAGATTAATTTTAATGAAATATAATTATACGAAGTGTGTTTTCCTTAAATTTTACGTTTTTAAGACTTGCGTTGAAAGATACATATTTGTCTTTGTCGGTTTTTTCAAAAGAAGTGAGTATAATATATCTGCCATTGCCACAAAAGTCGACATATTTTATTTGGTTTCTTGATCAAGCTCTAGTCAAGATCATTTCAATGTAACCTTATCATATGCCTTATCAACACTGCTTATTAGTTATTTTTTATTTCCATTGCTTACGCATAGAAATGTAATATATAAAATTTTACTTATCTTCAAACTACAAATATTACATGTAAGGCTAACTTTGTTGTGATCGGAGATATAAAATTTTAGTGGAACCAAAATACTGTAACTGTTTTTATCTGTATCTGGGCCGCAGACCAAAAGTAATAAGGAGATTTATAACCTTTCCAGTCTTTATTAGCTCCGTTTCCAAGGGTGAAGACCAGATCCTTTAGAATAGACTTCTTGGAAAACTTGCTAAACACCTACTTGTGCGGAAATCAGGCCTTCCAGCGGCTAATAAACGCATTTCCCCTGTCTTGCACAATAAACTGAATAATGAAACTGAAATGCAATTAATATTGAAAGCTTTGTAATTTGCGAAACATGTCTAATGTACACTTCTGCAGACGTTAGACTTACTGTATGTAAATAATAATAATAATAATTATTATTATTATTAATTATTCCCAAGTTGTTACATGCATACATTCAGAGGAAATTCGTAGCGCAAAATACGTTGTTTAAACATAACTAAGATTACGTATTTATTCAAAAGAAAAAAAAATGTAGGACAGCATTTTTACATCATTATCATTATGCCCAGTTTAATGGAGTAAATTGGATTCAGACCCACTTTGAAAAATAACATTTATGTATGCTTGAGTGATTCCTTTTCGCTAATGAAAAATGTGTCGTTTTAAGACAACATATAAATCATCACAATATTTTCAGCTTACACAATGCCCACAAATTTTAGGTAGGTTACCTGGAATGTATTCGCCTAAACCGTTTGAAAGTTGTAAAAATGAGTTTTATTCGCATAAATAAGAGAACAACAACTGTTTTCTGTTTTCCATCAATAAAAATGTACAGTTATTACGATTATTAGACATTCTTCTTACCTGTCTCGATTGCGTTGACATGCTGTGCCATAAAATTCATTATAAAAAATACTTGAAATAGTCGAGACACATGGTTCCACATGTTGGCTATTCCAACATTCCTGTCCGATTTCAAAAAATGTTGCAGTATATAAGGGACGTGTTTACCAAAAGAAGGTTGTTTGTTAACAGGTTTTCGCTTTAAACATCCTACTAATGTGTAAAATTGTTATAGATACACGCAAAATGTTTCAATAACAAGATAAATACTTGTATTTAACATCTACAAAGTCATTTAGTGAATTGGTCTTCTTCCTGTCTTTTGCGCCTTTGGTGTCGCTTTGTTTAAACCATTGAGTCAGAGAATTTCCATGACAACGACTTTCATTTATTGGGTTAGAAAACACTGCACATCGCGATTTATCTGAATACTGTTTGGGGACCTCCTGAGTTCAGTCTGTTTTTTACGTACAAAATCAGAAAATTAAATCCTGTGCACGTGCAGGGGACCGGTTTAGAGATTATGAAGAGGTGCGCCACTAAATTGTTCGTGATTGCACGTTCTAAGTATGGAATTTTGATTGGTTGTTTGTTTTACCAGTAAACAAATTGTATTGTAATGTTAACAGTGTGAACATAGGGATACTCTAAGTTCGTGTTCACAATTATATTATATATTCAGTTGACAAAATGTGCCGTGAAGAGTGGTTTGTTTATAGTAATTTTGCACCTCTATCCACCCGTACGTTGGTCGCACTAAAATTTGTAGTATACGTTACTGCAGGAGGACGAACAGCTGAAGCGCAAGAAAAAAGTTAAGAACACAAAAAGTTTTTTAACTTGTTCCAGTAATGTTTTCAAATATAGTTGTATAATTATAAGTATCCTGGCACTTCGGTAACCGAGACAATGAGCTATAACTATTTATGTGACTACTTTCGTTTCTTCTTTAAATCATTATTTCAAACATTCTATTTTTACTAATTGTTGCACTGTCTTAGCTAGTGATTAGCTAGTGATGACAGAACCGACGCCTTCTAAAGGAGTGTTAAATTCAAGTCAATTGCTTTGGAAAATTATTGTTTTCGAGTAGTCGTAACAACCCATTAGCGACATCTTGTGGTGACATAAATACTAGTGCATCTCAACGGACAGCAAAAGACGATGGCGCTATCACGGATTTCAAGCGTCCCAATAAAACACACGTTTTATAAGGTAACGAAACATTTAGAATGCTGATTAAAACTTTAAATTATAATCGTTATAAAATGTAAGGCGTACATACAAATGTAACATTGAATTACTATGATATACTACAATACAATATAATATAATTCTTTTTGAAAAATTTTTGTGAGATCTATAGATAAAATAATAATACCAATAATTAAAACAGAAATATAATAACAGCAGTAGTGTTAATTATTACATTTACCAGACGCTTTTATCCTAAGCGATCGAAACCTATTACGTTTCGCATACGTGTTGCAGCAACATTGGTCCTCTGCATTTAACCCATGCCCTGGGGGGGCAGTGTACAGCCACATCAGCTCCTGGGGAACTAGTGTTTGAGTGTGTTACTTGAGGACACACCTGGCGGGTGGGCTGGGATTCGAAGCGGGAGATTTTCGCATCCCTGCCTGATGTTCGGCCACCAAATCATTGTTAATTAAGTTTTGGCAAATTTAAACGTTGTGATAGATTTACCATCCATCCATCCATCCATTATCTTAACCGCTTATTTCTGGTGAGGGTCGCAGGGAAACCTGGAGCCCATCCCAGAGCACACAGGGCGCAGGGCAGGGGACACCCAGGGCGGGG
>JABJVR010017789.1:8863-40627 GCA_025773905.1 Chitala chitala | reverse complement strand
CCCCCTGACCCATCAGTGTTGGGGTTTAACAGAACCTCACCCCCTGACCCATCAGTGTTGGGGTTTAACTGAACCT
The DNA here is from genome assembly GCA_025773905.1 of Chitala chitala. Lineage (NCBI taxonomy): Eukaryota > Metazoa > Chordata > Actinopteri > Osteoglossiformes > Notopteridae > Chitala > Chitala chitala. The sequence goes on along the minus strand of JABJVR010017789.1, from coordinate 40,551 downwards.
CCCCCTCTGACCCATCAGTGTTGGGTTTTAACAGAACCTCACCCCCTGACCCATCAGTGTTGGGGTTTAACTGAACCTCACCCCTTGACCCATCAGTGTTGGGGTTTAACTGAACCTCCCCCTCTGACCCATCAGTGTTGGGTTTTAACAGAACCTCACCCCCTGACCCATCAGTGTTGGGTTTTAACAGAACCTTACCCATCATTATTTGGTGTACAGATTGTGTCCACCGTAAGGCCATGGCTTTATGTGTCAGGAAGGCCGTTGTTCAGAGTAAGAGAAGGGCGGTATAAAGGAAACCAAAAGAGCCACATGTATTTATATGGGATCACCTGTGCTGGTCACTCGGTTGTACGGGATCACCTGTGCTCGTCACTTGGCTGTACGGGATCATCTGTTCTGGTCACTCGGTTGTACCGGATCATCTGTGCTGGTCACCTGGTTCAGTACAGCTGCGTTATGGGCTGTACTGTGTTATGGGCTGAAATACATTATGGGCTGTATTGTGTTATGGGCTGTACTGCATTATGAGCTGTTATGGGTTATATTGGTCATTACAAATAATAAGATAAAATGTTTTCAGTATTTTATACAGTGATTATTGTTCTCTTCACATGGCTTCAGATTTATACACGCTTTTTGATCACAGAGTGATGTCAGACTGGGAACACTGGGAACACTGGGAACACTGGTGGTCTTGTCAAAATCCAAAATGCTGTTAACACCATGTTGTCCTGAGGGAATCACAGTGATTGTGATTCAGGTCACAAAGAGCAGACCTATTGGACCCACAGTAGAATAAAAACACAGCTGATGTGGTCTCACTGACTTGGGCTTGGTAGTCAGATAACAGATCAGTTCTTCTGAAAGCTAGTTGGCATTAGAGAGCTCTTACTGGTCCCAGTTCCAAGGAAGAAAAGACAGAAACAGTGGTATCTTTCATTCAGACCAACACAGTTTAAGTAAGAGAGCGAGATGCTTACAGAGAAACTCTGCTCTAAAACATCCTGGTGTCTCATGAGGACGAGAGGCTTTCTGCACATGCGTCTATATATGGTTATTAGAATGATTGCATGTGGCACGTAGGAACTTTCACAACATTGTAGGTTGTGTGTTGCATCCTCTGTCTGACAGAGACCTTTATCTGGGTGTAACCCTGCTCTCAGTTTTTATGTTCTCTTAGCAAGCTGACAGTGAGAGAAAACACTCACACACACACACACACACACACACACACACACTCACACACACACACACACACACACACCATCCCCTTGTCCAGACTGACACACCAGGACCCAGTGAAGGCCATGAGGAGAGAGGAGCCTGTTAAGAACGTGACTTTCAGCAGGAGTCGTTCTTGTTCGTATGGGTCACCAGGTGACACTGCAGATGCTTTTGTTTATGGTGGGACAAAGGTAGGATCCAACGCAGAAGGACGTCATGCAAAGTCCATCTGTGTATGCGTGCGCATGTGTGTGCACACACGCTTGCTGATAAAATTTCCTTTCTAATAATTCTAGTTTAGATCCACATACGACAAAGGTTTGTGAGTGCGGCCGGTGGCTCTGCAAGGTGTTTCTTCACACTGTAGCTCACAGGTCTTGTGTAAAGCAGTTTGTGTGCACTGTGTACAACTGAGCGATTCTGAAATTTTAAAAAGACTCTTATTTTTATGTTCTATACAGTTCTACATAGAAAAGTAAAACCAGTGCAAAGGTGAAAGGCTTTTTCTTTAGGACCTTCTCAAAATGCTGTCACCTTTGCCCTGATTATCTCATTCTTATCCAAACATGGGATGCTGACATTTTGTCTCTGACGGCCAGTGTTTTTAACTGTTGGGGACAGCCTGACTTGGGTCTGTGTGTGTCTCACAGAACTGAATGGTAGGAAACCAATGTGATGCTCTGTTAAAAGTACAGGACTGTTGTTTCCATGGTGTCTTCTTGGTGATTTTTGAAATGGTACAGTTTTTGTGTTTGTATCGGGATATAAATGACATAGGACAATTGTTGATTGTGTTCTTGTTTACAGATAAGTTTTGGTATGGTTTATTTTTAATGGCTTTGGCACTGGGCGTTGTATTACAACACATGTCATAAAATGTATTAGTGTATCTGGAATTTCGAGTGCGTATACAGCCTTTGGCAGCTGCACAGGGACTGTCTAAAATGTTGAGTTTGTTTATCAGGCTGCACACAACAGGGTTCAGCAAACGAAACTTCAGTCTAACCAACCAAACCCAGTTCCTCAGGTACCGAAGTCTGCACGAAGTAGCACTCTGTGCAGTCATTAAGCAAAAGTAGTGCAGATAATTATTATTTGCTGTGTGCTTTTAAAAAGGCCGTCTGATAAGCATTGTCACAAAGGAGATCTGATGACTGCTGCCCTTATGAAAATTATGTAACTCCATCCACTGGCTGTCAGAGTGCCACATGGCAAAACACTTACAGAGCTGTTCTCTAGCTACATCTATAAATCTAACAAATTCGCCTTGATTAAAGATTGAGATGAACAGTACAAAACATTACATTGATTCACGAGCGTTGATTAAACCATTATTGTTCCTTTATGTGATAATTAATGTCCTTGTGTGACCAGTTAACATGTTTGACTGCGGCTTGTGCCTCATGTAGAAAACCCTTAATGAATAAATACAGCTTTATACAGGAGTGTTTTGACACACCGACGCAAGTTTGTCTCTTAGATGCTGCTTTGTTTTATGACACTTGATTAAAATCAACACAGGGATAGTGAGTCCCAGAGCAGGAAACATGCTGGTGCACCATTCTGTGGGTGATGCACACATTGACCTTTGACCTAGTGCAAGCTCTCACAAGACTGTCTGAGACAGAATCCAGTGAACAACACTGAGAGGTCACGGGGAGGCCAGAGGGCCTGTGAGGCTCTGTGAGGCTCTGTGAGGCTCTGTGGTCATCAGATGTGTTTATTTAATGTACGACTGATCAGCTTTTCCACATTCATGCTCACACACACGTTTACAGGATGGAGAAGAAAGGCTTTGCAGCAACCCACTGTGTGTATTTGTGTGTGTGGGGGCACAGAGAGGGAGGGGGGGTGCACAGAGAAAGAGAGAGAGATTTTGCTGCCTGATTTAAACAGAGACCACTGAGGAAGGGTCAGAGGGTTAAGGGACAGCACACAAGGGACAGCACACAAAGGACAGCACACAGGAGTTCAGCTCAGAGCGGGTTCTGATCCCTACTTTTAGGCTGATTCAGGGTCAGCAGTTAATCCGAGCAGTGGATTTTTTGCCCTGGGTGAAATGTACAGTTTGGGGGTTTTGGAATGGGGGGAGCTCAGTAGTGCCTACAGAACTACACAGTCTCATCCCTCTGCTGGGTAACTGAAGATCATGTTTAATCCACGCAGGCTGCTCTCTCTCACGTGTGTCGATGGCAGCCTTACATAAAGTCGGAATGGCTGAGGGAGAAGAGAGGGCCTGCTTCAGTCCAGATACCAGGCTGGGAACTTTATCAAGCCCAGGATAGTTACCTGGACTTTTCCCTGATAAGAACACAAGTTCAGCCTCAGTGATGGCAGATATCTCTGACTGACTGAATTTCCTGATGTAGGACATTGTATCAGCGGTCAAAAGTGGGTCGCAGGGGTTGAAGAGCAGCATAGGCTCAGAGCTCACATGCTGCACTGTGACCTTGTGGGTCACAGAAAGAGCCAGAGACACAGTGTAATCTTCACGTGGAAACATGCTGTAAGATGGCACTGTCTAACAGCAGAACTTCTCTGCTGTTGGTCATACTGGTGCCATCAGGGCTGTGATGGGTTCCATTTCAACAGGAACCTTACAGAGTCAGAGAACTTGAAATCGAGTCGACTGGTCTATGACTTTACAGGGGTTTCTGTTGTGCTTCACATTTTCGGTTAAACCTTGGCCAGTGGGTTCAGGGTCTTGGACAGAGATGGCTGAACACCCGGACTGAACACCCAGGCTGGTTCAGGAAAACATCCACCAAGCATGGAGCACATATGATCTTCACGTGGATGCAATGTTGGTGAGACGTTGAGATTGCACTGGCAGAGTGTAGGGTTATACACACACGCGCACACAGGCACGCACACGCACGCACACCCACAAACACACACACCCACAAACACACACACACACACACACTCAGATTCAAGTAACAGAGTATAGAAATATTCACACACACACACACACACACACACACACACAGATTCAAGTAATAGGATTATTCAAACACACAAATCTGTGCCATTATTACATTTTACTTTCATTTAAAAAATACTGTTTATATGTTTAATAACACAAAATCATGACATATTCTTAACCTGGATACATATGTTTTTTATATTTCAGACTATAATAAACACTCTTAGATGTTATTTCTCTATAATTTACCTGGGTGTGTCCCTTAGACTTTTGTAATTTATTTTAGTACTAAATATTTGTGAGGAAATGTTTTAAACAACGAGAATAGATGGGATATTTACCACAAAAACTGAAATTTACAAATTAGGAATAGAAGGTAAAAAGATTTATATTAATAAACAGACAGGTAAACACAGGTGATTTAGTTAACATAATTCCTAAATTCTGTCTTTTTGTCTCCTCTGTCATCCCCAGGAGTCCCTGGTTTCCAGGAGAACAGGTAGCATAACAGGTCCACCGACCTACTGTTCACCTGACCGCTGATGATCAGCTCTGCTCTGCTCTCAGGAGTCAGCCTGTCTTTGTCCTTTCAGGCACACATGGGGACCTTTGGACCCGGCCTTTGTGCTCTCCACTGGTTGGGCCAGCCCAGGGAGGTATAAAAAAGCCTTGCCCGGTTTGCGAAGCCAGTCTCGTTGGGAAGGAGAGCTCACCAACACTGACCTGGAGGGAGTGTCACAGTGCCCACTATGGGTGACTCCAGACTTTGTCTCCTGCTGCTGCTGAGTGCCTACGCTTTGGCCCGTGAGTAGTGTTCACCTCACACTCTTGCTGGAGTTGGGCCCCTGGGGCACCCCACTGTAACAGGACTCATTGTGATCATTTTAATCTGTTTTAAATCCTCAGATTGATCTGTGCTGGTTTTACTGTCATAGACATTTGTTACATTTTATTGTTATGCCTAATTTGGTTAACCGTTAGTTCACTGTTGAAATAGCAACTTGTGTGTTGCACAGTGTTTCATTTGGGTTCATGTTTAATTTTTTATTAAAATGTGACTTTTTTTCTTTTGGGAACTTTAAAGAATCTAAAATGCACATGTTGAGTTGTAGTGATGTGTAAACCTTCCCTTAGAGGATTGTGGGAAATATACTCAACGGTGTGTAACATTACACTCTCTGTCTTCATCGTGATTATTATGGTCAGTGTAAGTACAGAGGTTCATCTCTCATGTTTGTTGTTTCTCCAGAAGAAAGCAGTGACTACGACAAAGCACCTAATACAGCCTGTTTGTGTAAGTCTCTCCTCCTGTGTGTAAGTCTCTCCTCCTGTGTGTAAGTCTCTCCTCCTGCGTTTAAGTCTCGTGTTTTTCATCCTCAACTGATGCTCAGGACGCTGGAGACTCACTTATCATTGCTGAATGCTCTCTCCTTAAAGACAGTTTCTGAAGCAATTCTATTGCAACTTTGGTAATCTTGTGTAGATAAGGCAGTGACGACAGCCGCTGTGGACCCTGCTACTGTCTTGTTTGCTGATGTTGTTGACTAAGAGACCTGGCGGTTTGTCAGAGCGGGTCTAAAGGTCCTGTGAGCGATTGATGATTTGGAAGTCGAACTGTGATCCAGGAGAGCCGTGTTTTTGAAATGTGTCTGTCAGAAGCTCTGCCTTGTGGCCATAGAGAGGATTTGTGATTTACTTCTCGCTCTCCAAAATGTGAACAAAATAATTATTCTTATTGTATGATGGTTTTTCTTAACTGGGCTAGTAAGCTCCTTTTTAAATATTTTGATATTTAATAATATAATGGTAATACTGTAATCACTTTTTCTTTGCTAGTGGCGACACGATTCAGGAACTTTAAGAAATATGTTTACCAATACGAGGCTGAGAGCAAGAACGGAGTGAGTGGAACAGCCAACCTCAAGAATGGTCCCAAAGTCACCTGTAAGGTAGGTGTGGTGACGCGACAGTAACCCAGGAGAATAAGCCTGCCTGTGTCTGACCTCTGTTCCCTCCCTAACTGGCAGGTGGAGCTGGAAGTGCCCCAGACCTGCAGCTTTGTGCTACACACCAGTGAGTGTGCCCTGAGTGAGGTGTCCGTCATTAGTGCTGAAGGACAGCCCATTTACAAGCCTGCTGCTGGCTCTGATGACTTCCGCGCTGCCATGGAAAAGTAAGCTGTCAACATGTGCACCAAAAAATCGATGAAGTTGTTGAAATGTGCCTGACAGCCCTATCCCCGGCTGTATCGTCTGCAGGTACCCCCTGAAGTTTGTGGTTGAGCAGGTCGCAGATGTGAACCTTCACCCTGCGCGGGATGAGCCAGTCAACATCTTGAACATCAAGAGGGGCATAATCTCTGCCCTCATGGTACCTGAAGAGGATGAGCAGAAGAACAAGTACATGGTGAGAAAGCTTCATGGGTACCCGCAATGCACCAACCTCGAGCTTACTCCTACATGATGTGATTGATACTTTTGTATGTACTAAAGGTCAGTCAGTTGTTTCCCCTCTCGAAATATGTAGACTAAGGAGTTGTTTAAAAAGCGTAACGTTGAATTTAGAATGTTTGTTTCTGTTACAGGCTACATTGCATGGTTTGTGCCGCACAGACTTTGTTGTCAATGCCAGGAAAGACATTGCGACAGACGTCACTGTCACCAGAGACTTGTCTGAGTGTGACCACTTCAGTCCTATCCACGGCTATGCAAGCCCACTTGCCGTCGACTCGAGTATGGTAAGACATTCTGCCTCTAGGGGGCAGTTTTGCAAACCCTACTTGTGAAGACTTTCTTGCCTACTTGTGTTGCATGAGGAAGAGCGTCCAGCATAAAAACGGGTCGATGAACTTGTGACCCCTTTGGGGGGCGCAGCTAAAAGAGCGTTGTTATCGTGTTTGACTGTAACTAACTGCTCAAATTATATTTTAAGATTAACCCTTAGTTGTGCCTGTGAAGCACTGAGGCGTTTCCTAATTTCCCAGAAGGCACTGAGCTGGAGGCCGTGCCCTTGACGGACTCTCTGTCTCCCTGTCCTCAGCTCTTACCGCTCTCTGAGCTGATCAAAGGCACACAGACCTGCACCTATCAGTTTGACAACAAGAAGAAGCACATGTTGACAGCCAGTTGTGTGGAGAAGCACATCTTCCTGCCGTTCTCTTACGAGTGAGTCCCCCTGCCGTATCCACAGAGCACAGCAACACCTACTAACACGGGGACTGGTGTGCGAAGGACAACACGGGCCCAGAGCAATACACGCTTATATAGCAGAGCACTGGCTTTACAGCCTCAGTGTTGGATCCATGAGATATTTTACTCAAAAATGCACCACTAATACAATAATAAATTTAGGAAGTGTTTTAAAAGCAACTGTAAAAATGTTATCTTTGGTTTATTGTAGTGGAATTTTTAAATTGCAGTGATCATAAAGTTATGTGAACATGTTCTTGTTTGCAGTAACATGTATGGGATCACATCTGAAGTGGTGCAGAGTCTTAAGTTTCTGGAGTCCCCTAAGATCAACAATCGATACATGGATTACGGTAAGCAGCCTGAGCGTGACACACAGTCAGACACACCAGTGTCAATGAGATATGCAACTGTGTCCTATATCTAGTTTTCAAATAGATTAGAAGTCTTTTAAGTGCACTTTTAACTGGATTATGAAAAAAGAAAAAGAATTGGACTGACAAGTTCTTGCCCAACTGATGTGCCTGTGTAGATGAGACAAACCAGAAATCCCTGTTTATGGATTCTGTGGAGGACAAGGCTCCAGCCCAGACAAAGGACACCATGCTGGACACCATGAAGGACCTGAGCAGCCTGTCTCAAAGCAAAGAGGGCCAGCGGAGGGCTGGCCTCTTCCAGAAGCTTGTGTCTTTAGTCCGGGGCCTGAAAAATCAGACCCTCTCTGCAGCCATCCCTGAAATGATGCAGATCTCTGGCCCGCTGAGCTGGCAGGCCCTGACACAGTGTGGGAGTCCGGAGTGCACCAGCTCCATCCTGCAGATCCTGAGGAGCTATGATGATGACACCGCGGCACTGGGCATCGACGCTGCCGTCTATGCCATGGGCCTCATGCCCAAGCCGTCTGGGTCTCGTGTGAGAGACATGCTCAGTATGGCTCAGCACAGGCAAAGCAAGGCCACCATGTATGGGCTGAGCAACAGCGTGCGGAAGTGAGTCACAGCTCCTGCTCCTGTTCCCACTTAGCACACCTTAGCATCTGGCTTGGTGGTGCTGACGTTGAGAAGATACAGCATAAACATTCTGGTTGTAGCTTCCCAACGGAATGGTAAGCATGAAAAATTCAACTTCTTTTGCTCAATTTTAGGTTCTACCAGAATCAGGAAAAGGTCACCCCAGAAATAATTGAAGTATCAGAATTTATGTCGTTCTTGCTGGATGGAGACTGCTCTGGAGATGAGGACAAGACCTACCTTACATTGAGGGTATGGAAAAGAAACAGTCTATCTGTTGATGTTAGACTTTTGTTCCTATAATTATCATCAGTTTAACATAAATTCTTTTGATTTTTCCTTCCAAAGGTTATCGGTAACATGGGAAAAGCAATGCAGGACACTGGATCAGCTCTGATGTCCACGCTGCTCCAGTGCATGAGACAGCCGGCCGCACCTCTGTCTGTCCAACAGGCTGCCATCCAGGCCTTCAGACAAATGACCATTGTTGAAGAGGTGAGGTCCCACCGCCTGTCCACGTTTTGTTAAATGCAAACTGGGAACTGAGAGTGGGCCATTCTGGGTTGAAGGGATTCTCTCACCAGTGTGTTTGGGCATTTTGTCCCACAGGTAAGCCAAGCCCTAATGCAAGTCTATCAGGATGACCTGAGCCCTGTCCAAAAACGTGTGGCGGCCTATCTGATGCTCATGAGGAACCCAGAGACAGCTCGCCTGACCCAGCTTTTCAGTTCATTGGCAGCTGAGCAGAACCAGCAGATCAAGAGTTTTGTGTCTTCACACATTTCTAATATCCTGAGGTCCCAGGACCCTGAATCTGAGAGGTATGCACCTTTCCAGAACACCAGTGGACTCCTCTGTTCACAACAGTTGTGATTCTATCTGCTTCATAGACATTCCTTGTGCTCACAGGACAAGACAGAAGATCATGGAAGCCCTGCAGGGCAGTGAAATACCCACAGCCATGGATGTTTTTAAGTTCTCACGGAACTACAAAATAGATCCCACAGGAGCATCTGTAGAGGGAAACATACTGTTTGATTCCACTGGCTACATGCCCAAAGAAGTCATGCTAAAGACCACCCTAAAGGCATTTGGATATAACCTTGACATGTTTGAGGTATTGAATAAATATAATAATGATTTGCAACAGTTTAATACATTCAGCCAATAGCGACCCTAGAAGTTTAGTGTGTTGCCTTAATTACAGTTTGTGGTATGTCTTCTAAATGAACATTAAAGGTTGGTGTGGAAGGGACGGGATTGGAACCAACTATTGATGCCCTCTTTGGAGAAAATGGCTTTTTCCCAGACACTGCATTGAAGGCTATGTACTGGGCTGAGGGAAAGATGCCTTACAACATCCGTGACGTTCTCAAGGAGTGGATGACTCCTCCAAAGAATGAAAGAATGAAGAGACAGGTATTTGCCATACTCTGATGAGCCCTTATGCAGATGTTGTCCACTCTGTTGAATTGAATTTTGCCCCTTCTTGTCAAATTGAACATTATTAGGATGTTATTTGAATGTTATTCTTTGTCTTTTGTCTAGGCTTACATTCCTAAAGACATCATTAAGGAAGTGAGCAAAAACTTCAACAGGCTGATCAAGGAGTTGAGGACACAAAAGTCCCCTGAGCTCATGACCTACCTTAGGATCATGGGAACTGAACTGGGATACATCAAGTCCAGTGAGATAGAGGCCATGGTCCGCAATGCAGCCATGCACTCTCAGGTGTTCCTCAAAATGGTACCTACAGAGGTGTGTGTCATGCGACACTCTACTCTCCCAAGGGAAACCATATTCCTGAAGGCAGCTTGCAGTGCCAAAATAAATAGAAACTTAATTTTTTATTCTCTTTGTCCTCCTTAGTTCCTGAAGTCCTTGGTGACCAGAACAGACAATGATCTCTATGCTCACTACATTTTCCTGGACAGTGAGTTGTCTCTGCCTACTGCCGCTGGTTTCCCGCTGAAATTATCTGTGTCTGGAATCCTTGCCCCCGGAGCCAAGGGAGGGCTTCAGATCACTCCAACCATGGTAAGCATTACCTTCTGTTGTGTTTGGATATGGGAGTGAACAGGTTGGTGAGAAGGACACTTACATGTTTTATGTATGTTTCCTGCCTGCAGTCTCAGCTGTCCTTCTCGCCCTCCATGAGTGTGGAGTTCGTGACACACATGGGCATCCATGTTCCCGACTTTGTGGTGGCAGGAATCCAAATGCACACAGGCATCTACCACGATAATTCTCTACAAGTGAAGGTTTCCATAACTAACAGCCAGATGAAACTGTCCATCCCAGCTCCACAGGGCTCCATCCAGATGTTTAGCATTGGGTGAGGATAATTCTTAGTTTTAATTATTTTTGTCCACGAATATTACAGACGTTAACATCATATTGTGTGTTTTTCTCTCTGCCGTCTGGATGTACAGCAACAGGCTGCTGTCCGTGTCCACCTCACAGACCAAAATAATGTCTTCAATAGTTGAGGACAGAACGGAGTTCAAGGAATGCCGCGGCCTCTTCACTGGTGTTAAGTATTGTGTGGTAGCCCGCTACTCCAACGCCAGCACCAACAACGCTGCTCCTTATTACCCACTCACGGGAGAGACGCGGTACGTGTACTCCTACTCCTGTTCTCAGGCATCCCTTTTGCTCCATGGATGGGACTCGCTGAAATGACCACCCCCCACCTCTCTGTGTAGGTTTGGTGTCGAAATCCAGCCCACAGGGGAAGTGTCAGAGTACACTGCCACAGTTGGTTATGAGTTGGTCAGGGACAGTGTGGAAACAAACCACAAGGTGGATGTTGTCAAGATGGTTCTGAAGGCAGAAGGTATGGCTTTAACATCCCCCAAGTGACCAAGGTTGTGTTTCTCTGTTTCCTGATTCTTAGAGATGACAGTGACACACTATGGGTTACTCTCTCTCACCTGCAGGTAGCCAGCCTTCTGAAGCATCTACTGTGATCAAGTACAACAGGAACAAGAACACCCTGACCGCAGACGTTCAGATACCCAGCTATGATGTGCAGGCAGGATTCAGGCTCTCAGTCTCTGATGAAGGAAAGGGAAAGAAGACCCGTGTTGTCCAAATGGACATCACCAACAAGAACGTTGCTCAGCTCACCATAGTCGGTCGCTCCAGGTGAAATGGGGGAGTGTGTGTGGATGGAAGTGGATTCCGAATTTCCCCACTGTGAGAATCTGTGTTATAGATGGTGTGAGGCTTCTTACATCTTCTTGTCTTTGGCCGTCATTTTGCCTGTAGGTTTGACATGATAAAGGATTCCATGGTGCAGTTCGAGGTGACTGTCCCTGCCCTGGAGACAAGTGCCACGACTACTGCAACCATGAAACGTTCCAGCGGTCTCATGCTGCAGCTGGAGTCAGACGTGAGGCTTCCTGAGACTGCCGCTCTGCAGAGAGTAACCTTCAGACTAGGTAGGATCTCCTCTGGTGTCAAACATGAGATTAGTCACATCAGATACTCTTACCCAGTAGAGTGGATAGAGAACTAAAAACCAATCTTGTTTGCAGATGAAAAAAGAGTTGAGGTGGAGATGAAATCTGACATGAACTCCAAAATTCGGAAACTCGTCCCTGATCTGGAGGCGTACGAGAGACAGCTGCACAAGGTTGTTGATGACATACTGGAACAGAAAGTTGCCAAGACCGATATGAAACTACGCCACATTGTCTCCAAAACTATAGAGGTAAAGTATTAAAGGACTGACTAAATTATTAATTTGGTATGTTTGTTAAAATGTTAATTAACCCTCCGTTACTTGGGCAGGGTGTTGTACACTTCAGTTGATCAATTTACGCTAATTTCCCATCGGTGGCACAGCTGTGAGCTTTGATGCCTTGAGTAGCTGTCAGATCCATAACGCGCTGCTCATGCATGTATGACTCGTCAGTCGGAGGAGGATCGTTGGGCCAATAACAGCAAATTTCAGAGACCTGGGTATTTAGCCCCCCACCTGAGAGAATCCCACAGAGTATTTGGGGAGCTTTATTGGTTGCCATTTTTACGGTAAGTTTTTGTTGCTGGGTTCTGTTTATAGCGTATAGAACTAGAGTCACGTTCAGACTCTGAACCAGAACATGACAGTGAACACGATGCAGAATCAGCTGAAGATGTTGATGATGACGATGATGATGAAACGGAGCAGATGCAACACAACTACTATGTAGGAACAGATAAATCATCCAAATGGTGGAAGACACAACCTCGAAAGCAGGTTTGCATGAGGGCTCATCAAAGACTAAATAAACTGCATTTGAAAATATTTATTACTGTCATTTCTTCCTGAAGTGCAATACACCCCGCCTGAGCGATTGTGAAAGTTTACGACACCTGAGTAACGGAGGGTTAAAGGCAGTTGCAGAATAGACCATGCTGGTGTGCTGATCTTGAGAAATGCTATTGATGTTAGGTGTTGTCATCTTTTACACAGTTTATTACAACAATAGTGTACTTTATTAAAATTGTAGGCTGGCAACATCTGGTTGGACAAGCTAGCAACTGAAATGCCTTACGTGGAGAAACTGAAAAAGAGAAGCATCCCAGATATCAACCTGCCTTCTCTGCCTGAGACACTATTCCTGAAATAGTAAGTAACCAACAAACAAACAAACAGACAGACAGACAGACAGAGACACCCTTTGTTTCTCCAATTTTGTAGTGAATGTAGTTTGTATCGTAATTGTAAACTTTGTTTGTAGTGTAATCTTATGTATGTGTTGCCAGTAGGAATTGTTAAAACAGCAGGGTTTGATTGTGATTTGTTTCTTCTGCTCCTGTCAACAGTGACAGCTTGTTCAGGTATCAGTTCAACAAGGACAGCTTCAGTGTCACCATCCCTCTCCCACTGGGTGGTAAATCCCTGAAAGATTTGAGCATACCTACAACCATGACTATTCCTGAAGTGGACATCCAGGAAATTGGCTTGTACATTCCTGAAAATGTTCTCCAAGTTCCCTCCTTCACCATCCCTCAAAACTATGAGCTTAGACTACCCCTTATAGGACTTGCTGAGGCAACTGCCAAGATGAGGAGTAACTTCTACAGCTGGGAGGGCTCTGTCTCCGGTGGCAATGATACAGTTGACAAGCCCAGCTACATCGCCCAGTATGGAGTCAAGGCAGACAGCCCCATTCAGATCCTCTCTTACAGTGCTGAAGGTACCTATCTTTTCAATATTATTTTAACTCAAAACAAAGCTTAGCTTGCTCAACAATTAAGTCACCCTCTCTCTGTAGACTATAGTTTTGTATTATTCCATTATTTTTATAGATGTCCAACTTAACAAGTTAGCTTGGTAGTAATATTTTCTATGTACAGTGTGAAAGAACGAACACAAGATGATAATACAATGATGTTTTAATGTTTTCTAAAATCGTGTACCTTTATTTTCTTTTGTCATCTCATTTAGGCACGGCAATGATTGCTGGTACCTTTGAAGATTCTATAAAGTACAGCATCAGCAACTCCTTTAAACACACCCTCATTAATACTGATTTCAACATCAAGGAGTCATTAACAACTGCAGGCAACAAAAAGACTGTAAAATCCAGCGCAAACTTTGAGGCAGCCAGCCCTGTAGGCCTTCAGACATCTCTGACCATCTCTGCCCAAGCTGTCAAAGAGAATTTGAATATTGATGCAGAAGGCAGCATGGAAGGCAACATCCAAGCCGGCTCACTAAGTGCCCGTTCTACTTACACATGCTCCTACGCTTTTGATTTTGAAGGAAAGACCATGAAAGTAGAGTCGGACCTGAAGCTGGACTCCACACTTCTTCAGGCTGACAACATGATTAAGGGATCTTTCGCCAATGGAGAACTGTCAGTTTCATCCAGCACCAATGTGCTCGATGATGCCATAAAGCATTTGGCAGAGCTCAACTTCAAGGATGGCCAACTCAGCCTGATGTCAGATGCTCACACTCAAGCTCTGGGGCTGAAACTCAATAGCAAAGCAGAATTAAAGATCTCCAGTGAGGCTGCAAGTGTTCAACTGAAGAATCAAGCTGCTGACAGCAAAAATCAGGCCTATTCTATCCTCTCTGGTGTCCTGAACTCTCAGGGCATGGTGGTCAACTCTGATGGGGCGATCATCTTCGACATTAGCCGTGGGTCACACAAGGCAACACTAATAATCAACAGGAATCACCTGGAAACTAGTGGCACCACTACTCTGCATTCAAGGCCTTTGACTTTTCAAAATGCCTTCAATGGAAAAATTGATGGCTCTGGAGCTTCTTTGTCCACCACATGTAAAGGAAGCATTGAACAGCATAATGCTGAGCTTACACTTGAAGGAAAACTAGATAGTAAGGAGGCCTACCTTAACAGCATTTATGAAGGCAATCTCTTTGACATGAGCTCTAGGAACAGGATGAACCTGAAGGTGAACAAGCAAGGACTGACCCTCACAAACAACCTTATGGGATCACTGCTGAAGATGAAAACTGAGCACTCACACAGTTTGACCCTTACCCTCTGGACCTTAGCTTTCCACTCAAAGACAGACAACTTCATCTGTGACAGCACTTCCTACAAGCATGACCTCAAAGTTGACATGAAGCCCTTTATTGCTTCTGTCAGCATGAATAATGACCTCAAGCTCCTGGACTTTGAAGTGACCAACGATGCCACACTGAAGCTTCAGCCGTACACATTAGATCTAACTGGCAAGCTGAGCGGGGCCTTCAGAGAGGACCAGGAACTAATACACACATATGAACTGAACTATGCCGGCCTAGAAGGTAAACTGAAATTCACCACTGCTGGTAAATTGCTGGGAGCTCGGATGAATCACAATGCTGAAATGGAATTTGCAGGACTTTCCTCTAAACTCATCAGCGAGGCCCAATTCAATTCTGAAGTGTTGCGATTTGACAGCAAACTGCGTACACTTGCAGTTCCTTTCAGCCTTAGTGTGGAAGCCCTTCTGAATAGCGATGGTCAAGTGAGTCTGCATGGCGAGCACATGGGGCAGCTGTACAGCAAGCTCCTAGTGAAGGCAGAACCTCTGGCTTTGGCTTACTCCCATGAGAGCAGGGCCTCAAGTAGCCACAGTGTCCATGAGAGGGCACCCATGAAAACGGAGCTCGAAAACAAGATTGACGGAGTGCTCACACCCAATGAGCAGTCCACCACATGGAACATGAAAGCCAGGCTGAATAACTATGTATACAGCCAAGACTTCAGTGCTTACAATAACGAAGAAAGGATTGGAGCTGAGGTGTCTGGAAAGGTGCTTAATGAACTGCGAAAGGCTGCTAGTGACAATGACAACGACGGATGCAAAGTCTCTGGCTTCCTGAAGTACGACAAGAATGGAAACTTCCATGTAATTCACCTGCCTGTCATCGAAAGTCTTCCTGCGATATTTGATCAATTTAAATCTGCCACGTTAAATCTTCTTCAGTCCCTTCAGCAGTATATCAGCAGTCTAGATGTCAACCAACTAACTAGCAGGTTTAGGGCTGGGTTGGACAGATTACCACAGAAGTTTAACAAATATCTTAGGGATGCAGACCTAGAAAACAAGGTAAATGAAGCAAAACAGAAGCTGATGGCTCTTACCCAAGAGTACATAATCACACTAGACGACCTGGACGTTTCCCTGGAAAACCTGAATGTAGCAATTGCAAAAACTTTCAATGAACTGGCAACTAAAATCAGGAATTTTGTAATCATGGTTAAGGATCAGATTAAGAGTGGAGCCATGTCAAATGCCCTCATGCAGGCTGGTGAGGAACTAAGAGCCTTTGATGAGAAACACAAGATTTCCAAGACTATAATCGATTTTATCAATGCAGCTGAAGACGTAATCATGCAGTTTGATTTGCAAAACCTGAAAGACAGCAGCATTGCATGGTTGGAGGAGCTTGATGCAGAATACAACATTAAAGCTAACTTTCAGAACATGTTAAACAAACT
The DNA here is from genome assembly GCA_025773905.1 of Chitala chitala. Lineage (NCBI taxonomy): Eukaryota > Metazoa > Chordata > Actinopteri > Osteoglossiformes > Notopteridae > Chitala > Chitala chitala. The sequence continues at coordinate 24,248 of JABJVR010017789.1, read as the reverse complement.
AAAAGATATCTTTATTAACTTCGACATTATGAAGATTATTGAAAGTCTGAAGGATTATGTCACTTCCTTTGAAGTATCCAAGTACCTGGACCACATATCGATTCAGATTCCTACTGAAGACATTGCTCAGGTTCTTGACTCCATGAAGGATGTGATCATAAACTGGATTGATGAGTACGGAATTGTTGAAAAGCTTAATGCTGTCTACTCTAAGATAAAGGATTTGATTGTCAAGTACAAAATAGATAAGAAAATGAAGGTGTTCATGGACAGAGGAGTGGAGCTTGTTAAACAATACAAAATACAAAAAACACTACAGTCAGCAGTCGACACTGTAAAATCTGTTGATTTCCAGTACCTGGCTGACAAATTTATGGAACACCTTGATAAAGCAATTAATCATCTGAAAGCAATTGACTTTAAGCAAGTTGTCAACAAAATGAATGAATGCATACAGGAAATTGTTAATGAAATTAAGAAGTTTGATTATAATGAATTTGTTAATGCAGCAAATCAGAAAATCAGTGCATTGACAAAAAAGATGAATGAGTACCTTGAAAAATATGAAATTCCACAAAAAATTGAAGCTTCCAGGAAGTTTGTGAGAGATATCCAGGCCTCCATAGTGAACTATCTGAAACAACTGAAAGACACAAGGATTGCAGAGATTTTCAGAATGATCCAGGATGTTATTGACACCGCTGCTTTGAATGACATGAAACTGAAAGTGCAGGACTACCTTGAGGACATGAGACAGAGAATCAGCAACATGGACATCAAGCAGGAGGTCCGTTTCTATCTGGAGAAAGCAAGTGAATCCTACAAGAACATGATCAGATACATTAATGACAGACTCAGTGAACTCATTGAGGGGATTCGCAGGATTGCTGAAGACAAAGAAATTGTGAACAAAATCGAGGAAGCCTTTGAGCATTGTGTGAATGCGCTGAGGACTTTGGAGTTTGAGGTTCCTTCATTCACCGTTCCTCTCACTGACCTTGTTGTGCATGCGGTTCATATAAATATCCAGAAGCTACAAGATATCAACATCCCAGATAAAATTTCCATTCCTCAGTTTGTTTTTCTGGGAACATACACCATACCCTCTATCACAATTAATTTTGAGGAAATCAAGGAAGTCATAATATCCTTCATTGACAGCCTAAAAAGCATGGAAAACCCACTGCCCAGTCCTGAAGATGTGTTTGGAGATTTGAGACTAACATATCTTTCTGACCTGCCGGATTTGACATTTCCAGAGATTACCCTTTCAGAAATCACGTTCCCAGAGATTGTCATCCCAAAACTCAATCTAGAAAACTTTCAAATTACTATGCTCCCACTTCCCGAAATAAAAATTCCAAGAATCCCCAGTGAAGTTGAAATTCCTGCTTTTGGAAAACTCTCTGGGGAATTCAAAATTGGCTGTTCTTGTTACAAGCTCAAGACAGCAGTTGCTCTCCAAAATTCAACAAGCAACCCAAGAAGTCCGCAGTTTATCGCCACACTTACCTCCCAAGCAGAGTCGCCGGTCGATTTCCTCACTTACGCTCTTGATGCTACTGCCCGCATTGAAGCACCTAGAATGAGAAGCCTGACCTTCAGTGAGACCTTTAAATTTAACCATAAAACCTTTGAAGTTGATCATGAGGGCTCCATCTCACTTGCTGCCTCTCCACAGGCAAAAGCCAAAACCACTGCTAAGGCCAACACAAACATGTACACAGCGGCTTTTGCCAACACCATCAACATATTCTTGCAGAGTGGAATTTCAGCATCGATGGACACCAGCTACAGCCATAACCTGAACATACCAGCTCCTGAAATCTCCAGTCAGGTTAGTTTCACCCAGAAGGCAGTTGCCAAGTTAGAATCTGATACAATGTCTTTGGCAGCAGAGACCACAGGAAGTGGAAAATGGTCCGTTTTGGACTACGCTGATGATGGTACCCACAAAAGTGATCTTAAGCTTAGCATTAATGTCACCACAGCAAAGGTCACCTTTGCTGGAGAGACAAACAGTAGGGCTGTGAAAATGAAACAAACTGTGACCGCTGAGGCTGTCATCTTCAGCTTCATCACTCTGAACGGACATGTTGAAACAGCCACACCTTTCTTTAAGAGCAGTGTTTTGTCATTTAATGGAAATGCAGAAATGGATGATCTGAAAATCAAATTTATTGCCTCTCACAACACTGAACTCACAGGTACCATCAGCGGAACCCTGATGAATTCAGTTACATTTGTGGCTCGTCCTTTTGAAGTTCTCTTTGATTGCAAGAACAAGGGAAACAGCAAGATAGTTTTACCACTGAAACTGACAGGAAAGATTGATCTCCAGAATGACTGCAAAGTGGTTCTCAATTCTATGGAACAGGAGATTAGCTGGGCAGCTTTAGCTCGATTCAATCAATACAAGTACTTGCAGAGCATTCAAATAGAAAACAAGGAGACACACATTGGCATTTCTGCAGCAATGAATGGGGACGCAAACCTTGACTTCTTAACTGTGCCCCTCAGCATTCCTCAAATGAATGTACCTTATTTTGGCAAGAAAACCCCAAAGATCACAGACTTTTCTCTGTGGGAGGACCTAGGCCTCAAGAACCTCCTCTCAACTACCCAGCAGTCGTTTGACATGACTTTCAAGCTCCAATATCAGAAGAACCCTGAGATGCACGTCTTCGAATTTGATCTAACACCAATCTACAATGCCATCAATGACAATGCTAAGATCCTTAATGCAAAGTTTGAACAGGGAAGAAATAAGGCAGTCAGTCTTCTGACAGATTCATACAACAAAGCAAAGGCACAGTTTGAAAAATATAAGATTGAGAACTCCAATCTGCCTCCCAGGAGCCTCACTGTGCCTGAATACACCATCCCCATCTTGAACATCAAGGTCTCCCCATTTACAGCTGAATTACCTGCATTCAGCTTCGTCCTTCCCAAGGAGATCAGTACGCCTGGCTTCAAGGTGCCAGTGATCGGCTTCTCTGTCCCATCCTATGTTCTTGTACTGCCTTCTTTGGAGCTGCCTGTGTTACATGTTCCTAAAACCCTTCGACGCCTGACTCTGCCCAAATTTACCCTGCCAGCAGTACAGAACAGCATCAAAATTCCTGCCATGGGTAACATTACCTATGACTTTTCATTCAAGTCCGCTGTCGTTACCCTGAATGCCAATGCTGGCCTGTACAACCAGTCTGACATCATGGCCAAATTTGATGCTTCCTCAGCATCTGTCTTTGATGTGCTTAAAGGCACAGTACAGGGAACTACTAGCTTGACAAGAAAGAGAGGTCTGAAAGTGGCCACTGCCCTGACACTGCAGCATCACATGGCCCATGCTCACCATGAAAGTATGGTGAGCCTCACCAGAAAGAACATAGAGGCTTCCATGGTAAACAAAGCCACTGTTAACCTGTCCACATTAAATATAGAATTAAATCAAGAACTCAAAGGGAATATTAAGAACAAACCAAACGTGGTCTCTAAAATTAATGTGAAGTATAATTTCAATTTGCCTAAAATCGATGCTGTTGGCAAGGGAAGCATCGACTGTGACCTGAGTCTGGAGGGACCGATGTCCGATATTTCCCTGCTAATGTCTACCAAGGGAAAGATTGATGGAACAATGACGCAGAATGGCAAGCTGAACGGAGTCTTCAACACAGAGGCTCATGCGTATCTGAATGCTAATGGCCTACGGTCCACTCTGAAAACGGACATGAATTCCATAGCGCAGTACAAGACGCCTAAACTAAACATAGACATGAAGATGAACATGAATAAAAACCTGGCCCTGGAGGCTTCTCTGCACCGTGTATATGCCATGCTCACGTTCGAGGCTAGCAATGTGGCCAGCACACCATCCTTCACCTCCAACGGCAAGCACAACGCCAAAGCAACTTTTGAATTTGTTCCATTGACCACCATGACTGCTAACTTGGAGATTGATGCATCCCAACCCAGCAACATTGCCGAGGCAAACTTGATTCAGAAAGTGGGCCTCGTTGTCAACACAGAGAAACAGATATTCAGCTGGAGTGGCAGAGAGCAGCTTGCATCCATTGTCCATGCATGTGATCTTCTGCTGTCAAATGATGAGGCTGAGATACGGCTGGAGTGGACAGAGTCAGTGGAAGGCTACCTCGCTTTCCTGAAGACCATCAAGCTGCCTGTTTATCAGAAGAGCCTGTGGGATGTACTAAAGTTTGATATGGCCTCAAGTGAAGATAAGATGCAGTTCCTTAATGGCTCTTATGTTGTGGTTTACACAAAGAACAAGGACGGACTGTATTTTTCTCTACCCAGCAAAGTGTTTGAGAATGGTGTCACGTTCAGCATCCCTGAAATCACGTTCACAGTCCCTAATTGGTTGAGGGACATTCCTCAAAACATCAGAGAAATTGACATGAGATATGAGAAGCTGAATCTCCCAGAGCAGGTCACTGTACCTCCAGTCACTATACCAGCTTTCAAAGTGCCCTTCACCACCTTACGGGTACCGTCATATACCATAAATCTCAAGAGCATAGAAATCCCAAAAATAATTAACATGCCCAGATTTGAGGTCAACCTGCCTGGCCTACCTAAAGTAGAAGTACCAGAAATCACGTTTGACACAGAATATATAAAGAACAAAATATCATCACTGGCAGTGAAGGTGCCAAAATATGAAATTAGTATCTCATCATTCACCTTGCCAAAGTCCTTTACAATTGGCAAGCACACTGTCAGCCTGGATGAGATTGCGAACAAAATCTCCAACTTTGAGCTACCAACTATCACCATCCCCGAGCAGAAGATTGAAGTTCCTGAGATCTCCCTTTATCTACCCACTGGCTTGTTTATTCCATATTTCGGCTCCTTCTCCGCCACTGCGAAGATGTCGTCTCCCATTTATAGCGTCACGTTAACAACAACACTGGAGCCCAAAGATTCTGCCCTCCTAACTTCCCTGAAGTCGTTTTGTACCTCCACTATGGTCTTCTTGGCATATGAGCTAGACGGTGAGTTTTACGCCTAAGCTAATGAATTTACCTTTTGCTTTGGCACAGTGAGGAGGATTATGGTCGTTGCAATAGTAGTGAAGTGGTTTATCTGGTCATGTGTGTGCCCTGTCCACACAGCAACTGCAGCCACTCAGTTTGACAGTGGTGCCCTGAGCCTGACTAGCAAGGGGACTCTGACTCACAAAGACCTGAAGATGGTTTGGCAGCAGTCACTGAAGCAGAATGCCAGGTGAGATGTTCTCCTCTCAGTATTGATGGGATGAATGGAAACCAGAAACTAAGTTATCACAACTTTTAAGACACTTCGCTCCTGACTAGAAGGTTGCAGGTTCTTGCCTCTGTATGAAAGTGACATAATCTGTCAGTTTATCTGTTTTGTCCAGAGTATCTTAAAACTACACCTGTGCACAACTGTTAGTGTTTTGTAAGTAAATTCCATTACTTTAGGGTTCAAAAGGAATTTCATTTTTTAACCTGCTGGCTACAAATGCATATTCTTAGCTACCCTTGTTACCTATATTGCATGGGCAGAATGTTTTTTCCTCTTTATTGTGATCTGAATTCTTATTTTAAATATGCACCGTTTTTCAGAACAAGGCGGCAAACCTCACAGGATGCAAGGTAAACACGCAAATATTGACTAGGGCATCCGGGTGCCGTGAGCTGTGTTACATGACGTGCCTGTCTGTGTAAGTATAGTCACTACTGTGTTCTTTGTGTGTGTGTTTCAGTGACTCTTACCACACTCTGAATGTGGACATCACCAGCACCGTGTTCGCTGATGTGAGCCTTCGCTACGCGTCCCGTGCAGACAGCACGAGCGCCTCCATTGCATCTCCGTCCTCAGGGTTCCTGGGGCTTCTGCTGCAAAAGAGATCCCAGACACAGGTGTTGGGAAAACTCTACGCCCGTTACCTGGTGAGAAACATTCTCCTTTTGTTTTTTTTGTTAGCTGTCTTTTTCTTCCAAACTGGAGAAAGCCATCAAACAAAGTATATGATTTATGACCTCGCTGCTTTTATCCGTGCAGTCTGCACCAGAGAAGGATGTCGACATCTTCAACCTCAAGGCCTCCCTGAAGGACCCAGAGAAACTGAACCTGCAGGCCACTTGGAACACCCAAGTTCCTTATGATATGCTGAGGGGACTGAGGGAGAGGGTCCCTGCTGTCACGTCCTCAGTGTACCAGTTCACAAACTACTACCACAATGCACACTTTGGCATAGATCTGAACCGCGCCTCTGCTAAGCTCAAAAACAGCCTGTCAAACTCTGTAGAGAAAGCCTACCAGGACATACCCAAAAACCTCGACACCCTCCAGAAGGAGATCGAGCAGATCAGGGACAAGAGCAAGCTGATGTACAAGAGTGCGGTTGAAAACATTCCAGCTGTAGATCTGCAGAAGATGTTCGATGAACTGTCGGACACGGCCAGGCAGCTCCTTAGACATTACCACAAAAACATCAAGGTTATGCTGGACGCAGCAATGAAGTTTCTCAGTGAGACCCGATTTCAGCTTCCTGCATTTGAAGAGAAGCTCACAGGGCAGGAACTGTTCCAAAGAGTCAGCCACTACATTGCCATGGTGATAGACCAGACCATTCAGACAATGTCTGACTTCATTGAATCCTATACAGATGCCTTCATTGACCATGTGACAACCATTGAGTTCACAGTACCTGGTACAAGCTACGTGGTCAGTGGAAAGGCTTTCCTGGAAAATGTCAAGTCTGTGTTAAGAGACGTCCAGAATAAGATCACCAGTATGGCAAGGACCTTGGACAGTGTGAGACTTGAAAAAATCCTGGAGAAGCTGAAGAACTTCCTGCAGTTGTGCATTCAGAAGGCAGATGAGATCATCGTGTCTTTAAAGTCCCTCAAGCCAGATGAGCTTTCTGCCCAAATCGACAATGTATTTGCACAGGCCGGCAGTGCTCAGGTCGTGCAAAGCATTGAAGAGACCAAGAAAATTGCAGCAAGGTACAAGAACCATCTGAAGCTGACAATCCAGGAGATATATGCTGAGATGAACATGGAACGCCTGAACACCAAGCTGCAGCTCACCATTGATACGGTGCGAGAGACCTTGAACACGTTTTTTAACGAACTTGTCCAGTTTCTACAGGAGGTCTCCAAGAACGTCCAGCCCTACATGAGAGTTGGCAGCAAAAAGATGGATGTTGACATCCCCTTGCCCTTCCTTTGGAAGTCTTTTAATGACTGGCCGACGAGAAGTTAGCAGTGAGACCTCCTCAAACACAACCCTGACCTGAAAGGAAATGATGAAGTGCGAGAAAAAATTTAAAAAGGACTCCAATCTCAGGTCCTAGACACAATATTTAAAGCTATGATAACTGATACATCTTACCGATGTTGTTTTTTTTTCTTCATGTGCAGTTTACTTGCTGGTTTACTAATTTAGTTTTACTGTGATATAAGAAGTATGAAAACTATAGTGAGTTCTTCATTCCTTGGCGTGTTTTCTATGTAAAAATACAGATGTTCAATAAAGACACTTTATAATGCAAGATGTTGTATGAGTTTTTCTCCAGATTCTCTCACCCTGGTGTGTTCCCACTCATCACCATCTCAATATTCTATATGTAATCTGTGTTTTACAATTTCATAAAATTGGCAAATGAAGGTTTTAGTTAACTCACAGCAGAGGGCAATTGGGAAGAATAAAAATGCCATGTATTTAATTAAAATCTTCCTACAGTTGGATTTTTTTCATTAGAAATTTCTTTTTGTTTTTAATATATAACTCTGTAAATATCTTCTCATCAAACAAGACAAAATGACCCATGAAATTATTTTGCGTGCGGTGGAGAGTGATTGCAGTTTCCCCATTGCATTTCCTCACTTGGCCAGCTGATGGTGCTGCAGGCATACTCATGGCTGCAGAGCTGCCAGCCTCCTGCAGTCTTTCTCTACCTCAGCAGCAGGCATGGCTTCCTGACTCCACATTCTCTCTGCTTATTTGCCCTGGTTACCTGGTGGGATACTGTATTGCTCCCGCTGGCTTTTCATATACTTTCCTGAAACAAGCCTGCTACAAGTGTTGCTAAGCACAGCGGCAGCCACCTGTCAGGAATCCGGGGGCCGAGAGCGAGGTGGTGCGTGCTCCCGTTCCCACACTACTCTCTTGGAAAGTGATGGATCATCTGGACACGGTCGGCTGGACAAGTGGCGGGTCCTGCCTGGCCAGGCTCTGCGGTCCTGTCTCCCTCTCTCCCCTCCTGTCCGTTCCCACGCAGCCTCCGTACCCTGAGCCGGTGACCCCCTCACACCCTGTCTATGTGATGCTGGGCGTGTGAAGGGCAGCACACCGCTCGGTTGTGTCATGTTCACTCAAAGACGGCAAGAGCACTGGTAACATTTGTGTGGGAGCAAAACAACCGTTGACGTTGACCGTTTTCGTATTAAAGGATTAGACACCCAGTGAGATCAATCATTCGTATTCAGCTGTACAATACACAGTATAAATGGGAACTGGACTGATATTTACAACAGGGGTGTAGGTGGGCAGAAGTTACCTGCCATATGGAGCAAGTTCTCAGTGTGTCAGGTGACTGGTGTACCATAGCTGGGTAAAATTTACGTCATGAAGGTCGATTTTTCCACCGCTTTGGCATCAAGAAAAAGTCAGGTGGTGTTTGCCAAGAGCGCAGCGTTTTAGTTCTGCCTGAGAGGGAGACTGCTTGGTGACAATACAGGGTTAAGGAGACACTGGTTCAGTTAGGATTATTTCTTAAGCATAGACGTGTTTCTGTTCTACACTCTCACTTGTGCTGAGAGAGTCACTCTGGTGTGCCTGCTGTGAATAAGTCAGGCTGTGTGTTCAACATTGTGAGCGTGATGTAATTTCACCATTTCATTTCACTTTGAAACAGGCAAAGATACAGGCACAGACACAGATACAGGCACAGGCAAAGATACAGGCACAGACACAGATACAGGCACAGGCAAAGTCAGTCAGTCAGTCAGTCAGTCATCTTCTAAACCGCTAATCCTGTTAAGGGTTGTGGGGAAGCCTGAAGGCCATCCCAGGAGACATAGGGCGCAGGTCGGGGGACACCCAGGGCGGGGGACACACAGGGCAGGGCGCCCACCCAGCACAAAGACACTATGTGACTAAATAATAATGACTAAAAACAATCCTGAGTTCTTTATTGCTGATGATAACTGTGCCCTGTTCCACATTCGCCTGGGCCTGTTGGAACAGTGGTACTGTGGCATCTCTAATTTCCATTGCAGAAAGTACTTTTCTACAGATTAACCATTTAGCAGAATGAAATGCATATTGTTATAGCAGCACAAAATGCTCTGTTGGTGTGATGGACAAAGCCCTGCTTACAATTTGTGTAAAATATCAGTGTGAGCTTATTGGCTACAAATGAACAACACCATGGCTGACATGAGGAACCTTCCATGCAACCTCAGACAGAGGTTTCATTACAGCCCAGTTCGTGCCCTTTAACATGCCAGTTTCACAGCGCAGGATGGTCACTATTGCAGAGTGGGCCTTAAAGCCAGACATGATAAGGTCTATAACCTTAGCTCTGTCTTAGAGTCTGACATTTCAAGGTGAAGGACCTGCAGGTAGTCTTTGAAATCTCAGGTTCAGGAGTGCAGACATTTCAGGTAAAGAGCTTTAACTCTTGCTACAGAAGGCTCTGTAATATGTGAGTGGAAAAAGTTTATTGTGTATAATATGGATGTAAATATTCTCAAGGATGAAAACTGTGCCATCAACAAGGCCACATGTGTAGTTGTGCTCACACGGAGAGTGGCGTACACTGCCACAGAAGCACACACACGTATTTACAAAGGGTCCGTGTATACACAGTACATGGCATTAATCCCGTGGTTGGCAGGCATCACACTTGGTGTGAGACTCGCGTTTTTCTCACACAGCATGCATCTTACACGTGTAGCAGCTGGTAACCGTGTAAGCCCTTTCCACATCTTTTTATTGGCAAAGGTAAACATTGACATTAAAAGTAGCTGTGCTCTTTAAAACCAGCAGAGACTGGGAGATGAAGTAAGGTGTGAAAAGGCCCTGTCTGCTATCAGCTGTGACGTATAACAGAGACCCACACTGCTGTGGGAATGATTTAACTCATCACGACTGGAGAGACACGTAGGGAAACCATTCTGTCTTTAAAGTAACATACAAACAAACATTATTAAAATGAATTTACTTGTAATTATGTTATATTTCATAACCACTGGAGAAAAAATTTCCCCTCATCAGGAAACATTCTGTTTGCATGCATACATTGAGATATTAATTTTGTTCACATTCAAGGTGTGTTATTAACCATAATTTTTACCACATGTAATAAAAGTTGTGCAAAATTTGATTTTTGGTTTTAATAATTTTCAGATGACCTCTTTACAGCAGCGTTAATGGCTCATCAGTAACTAGTTAACAGTTTTGTAATGTCACTTTAAGCCATAGTTGGAGAACCTTGGAATGTTCTGTAACCTAGCAGCTGCTAAGCACAGATGCTAATAGCAAAAAAAGCAAACATCATGATTAATGTTAGTGATATTTTGACAGTTATTAATAAGCAAATTTTAACATTTTCTTCTCAATAAACCGTTAGAAATGCCCTGCTGTTTAATTCAATTACTGGTCATTATCAACCATTTATAAACCAGCTGTGACTGATTTTCACACTGACCGTTCTGTCCTTTCATTACAGTTATTTTGACACACCAAAGGAGTCTTTTCTGAATTAATTAAAACATTATGCTGGGTAACTTTATCTTCAGCACTATAGCAAATGGGAAAAATATATATTTTTTATCAACACCAGATTTTAAAGGGTTTATTCCTCAGTAATCTCGTGCAGTTGAAGAGTTTTCCCTGCACTGAATCATAAAAACAGCATTATTTGTGATGGGGGATCTTTTCCTCATTATTTCCTTTATGAGTGTTTTCTACCTGTAATGATAGCTGTTGCCCTGTTCTGACCTCCCACCTTCCTGGGGTGATCCTCAGATTACTAAGGAACAATAGTTCAATTCAAGATTTGTGTTGTTTTTTGATTATGTTCCCGTGCGCAAAGGAAATCTTGATGTGATGGTTATGTGACACGACCACTAGGGCGGCGCTTTCTAATCTCACTCCTCCGCAGGTAAGGAGCGCGGAGGCAGAGAAGGCAGGAGGAATCCAACTCAGTGGAGTTAAGGGCAAATGTCGGTGTCTTCTGTTCACCTAAGATGCCCTTATAAAGGTGTCTTGTTTACAGGTGAGGTGATGATTTAGTGTGTAAATAATTAACTTGATTATGAATCTGAAAGGTGTGAAGAAACTGTGTTTGGTGTTTCCAGTTTTACATTCAGGCTGGGCCCTACTATAAGCTCTTGACATAAAGCAGTAATGTGCCCACACATTCCCCACTAAAAATCCCCCTGGAATTTAACTAATTTTAACACTTGAAGATTAACTCCAATTGCAGCAAATATGTGTGTGGGAGGAAGTAATGGGAAAATTCTTTGTCCCTCCAGGTTTGCGTGGATGAAATGTGACAATGTATAATGTGCCACAGGTCTAGTTCCTCTGGAGAGAGTCAATGTGAAAGCTCAGAATAACAAACCAAAATGAAACCGTGTTCAGTGTGACGCTGAGTCCTGATAAACTGTTCTTGGTGGGTCAGAGTCAGTGTTAAACCTCACTGGTTCAGTGTGAGTCTGACAGTTAAACCTCACTGGTTCAGTGTGAGTCTGACAGTTAAACCTCACTGGTTCAGTGTGTGAGTCTGACAGTTAAACCTCACTGGTTAAGTGTGTGAGTCTGACAGTTAAACCTCACTGGTTAAGTGTGTGAGTCTGACAGTTAAACCTCACTGGTTCAGTGTGAGTCTGACAGTTAAACCTCACTGGTTAAGTGTGTGAGTCTGACAGTTAAACCTCACTGGTTCAGTGTGTGAGTCTGACAGTTAAACCTCACTGGTTCAGTGTGTGAATCTGACAGTTAAACCTCACTGGTTCAGTGTGTGAGTCTGACAGTTAAATTGTACAAGTTTGCTGTTTGATTGCATGTGAAACCATATCAATGTCCTTCTATACACATAAGTGTTGTGATTAACTTTGTCACTGAGTATCATTCTTAAATTTGAAATGATTTCTTTAAGTTTTACAGAGGAAAGGAAACACATGTAACTGTAGGTCACAAAACCGGATCAGACTGAAGGTCAAACACCCGCTTGTCCAGGTGTAAAGCTCACCTGTACGAATGGACGTTAACAGAGCTCAGGCGTGTTTTCATTTAGACCAAATTTTCCCTGAAGCTCTGAGGAGGAAAGTAAGCAGACTTTAGTTTTGTTTGTTCATTGTTGGCGATGTTGAGGTACTTCACAGAAGATGTCTTTATTGGTAATATCCTGTATCAAGTCATTTATATGTGTGGTAAGCAAAGGGCTGTTTGTTCATTCTTCCCACGACGATGCCCACGACCTCATTAACCGCCACAGACACACTGGCTTTTGTCTTGCTGTGACAGAGGTGTGCAGGAGGAAACAGAGAACATTGTTCCACAGGTGTCACACCTGAGGTCCCTGGGGTTTGTCCTGGGACTTTCGGCTACAGCTCAAACTTCCACGACACTTTACTCTGCATAAGTTATGGGCCGACAGTGATATCGGGTGACTGGTTCATTACGCTTTTGAAGGTTTTTTTCTCAGGTGTGTTGAACCTTGTAGGTGTCTCCTTGTAATGGCCTCCCCATTCAGGTGTCCCGTGGACTTTCCTTCATCAACTGCTTACTAACATCTTTGCAACCTAAAAGCCCCTTATTTATCTTCGAGCGAGAATTAGGTAACCGTGTATTGAATCACATAAAAAAATGAATAAACCTTTTATTCTTCCTTCTCATTTGTAATTACACAAATAATTGCTTTGTACACATAGATTGTTCAAAGATATCATGAACTATACACTACAAGTCTGGAGTTTTACATTTCGTCTATTCCTGCTAGATACCTGGAATTGTCCGGTCATGACAAGAAATCTGAAGTTCCTGTTAAAATCCTTTAAAACACATTTTTTTTAAATTGTTGTGTTCAGTATCTGACTGGTTATGAGGGTTTCAGGTGTTTTTACATTTACATTTACATTTTATTTATTTAGCAGACGCCTTTGTCCAAAGCGACTTACAAGGATAATAGTACACGTGCGTGTCACAAACGAGGTCATCAGTATTAGAGAATCTGCTAACAGTAAGTGCTGTCCTAATATCACAGGACACCCGATTCAATCTGGCAATTGTCACACAAGTAGAGCATAAGCAGCAGAAAATTACAGCTAGATACACACTTTAAATCAAGTGGCCAACTTTGGAGTTACAACATAACGAGTAACATCATGGCAAGAGTTCATGTTTAATTACTGAAGTGCTCCCTGAAGAGTTTTTTTCCTATGATGTATCTTTGCTAAACAGGCCTTGGGGAAGCGCGAGGACGTAAAGGTCACCCATACAGAACGTGAGCTCCTGGAATGGGCCAGAGCACCCTCAGCTTCCCAAAGCATTTATGACACACAGTCACCAATTTTGCATGGCGAGCGTGATGGCCAGTTTCTTTACTGAACACATAACGCTGTGTACTCATAGCACGGTAAGACGAAGCACTTTTAACGACGTTAATGTGCATTGGTGACATTTTTTTAGGAACTTGTGGCTTTGTTCAACTCAAGCCCTGTTACATAAATGCACATTGGACACATTGACAGACATGTTCAGGTCAGTCGCCCTGGTGTGTTTGTGTACTTAAGCCTGCCTCTGGAGGAAGACGGTGCTGTTTCAGGGCACGTCCATGATGAAGACCAGGCCTGGTTGTTCTGCGCTCGCATTTAATGCAGCAGCCAAATGAGCACAGCTAACATGTGTATATCCACATCCGTCAGTGTGACTTTAATTTGTCTGGGGTTCTGGCCGCAGTTACATCACCCCCCCTTGCTCCTGGTTGGGGGGGGGCAAAGGGAAGAACAAAGCGGGTGGACACTGCGGGGGTGACGTTTCAGCTTTTAGTGTGAGAGATTCACAAGTGTGGGGGTGTGCACTGTAGCTCAAGCCGCCTTCCAGGCCTTCGTGTTGCATGGTCTTCTTGTGTCCTGTGGGGGCAGTCCATTGCTCATGTCAATCATGGCTACTGCTTCCTACCCCCAGCCCTAAACTGTGCAGCCACAGAGGAGGAGAACTGAGTTGGTGTGGAGAGCTTGAATGCTTCACTCAGAACAACACGTGTGGATTGTCTTCAGCTACACAAGCTGCGGTCCTCATCGGGTGTGATGCTGAAGGACCAAATTCTGTGAGCTTGTGCCTGATTGGCTGCCCTGAAAACTATGGCCAGAGCTTGTTGGATCAAGGATGATTTTTGACCGCCTGTTTGTGTGCAAATTACTGTATGCATCTGTGTGCCAAGGAGCGTTTTGGATTCATGACTCCTGGTGTAGTTGTCTCACTGGTTGCTGAGGTGTTGCATCTCCTTCACTGTTGGAAAACACCCCCCAACCACACACCAGCTGATGGACATTGAGAGCTTCAGAGCTGCAGGCTTTTCTTCTCAGATACACGTAGAGAGCTTGTCAGCTCTGGTCCTGCAACTCAGACACCTGTGGCCCTGCATGAAGGGTGGGGTCTGGGCTCACCTGTCACAGGCAAGTCGAGCAAAAGTGGATATAAGAGATAAATGCAGAAGGTCCACTGTCCTGAACACTCTGGGCTCATTTACCTGTCCTGGCGACTCTCTGGGCTCATTTACCAGCTCTGGTGACTCTCTGGGCTCATTTATCTGTCCTGACGACTCTCTGGGCTCATTCACCTGTCCTGGCGACTCTCTGGGCTTATTTACTTGCTCTGGTGACACTCTGGGCTCTTTTACCTGCTCTGATGACTCTCTGAGCTCATTTACCTGCTCTGGTGACTCTCTGAGGTCATTTACCTGCTCTGATGACTCTCTGAGCTCATTTACCTGCTCTGGTGACTCTCTGAGGTCATTTACCTGCTCCAGTGACTCTCTGGGCTCAGTTACCTGTCCTGGTGACTCTCTGGGCTCATTTACCTGCTCTGGTGACTCTCTGGGCTCATTTACCTGTCCTGGCGACTCTCTGGGCTCATTTACCTGCTCTGGTGACTCTCTGGGCTCATTTACCTGCTCTGGTGACTCTCTGGGCTCATTTACCTGCTCCAGTGACTCTCTGGGCTCATTTACCTGTCCTGGCGACTCTCTGGGCTCATTTACCTGCTCTGGTGACTCTCTGAGCTCATTTACCTGCTCCGGTGACTCTCTGGGCTCATTTACCTGCTCTGGTGACTCTCTGAGCTCATTTACCTGCTCCGGTGACTCTCTGGGCTCATT
>JABJVR010017771.1:0-40632 GCA_025773905.1 Chitala chitala | reverse complement strand
CCCCCCCGGCCCCCGCCCCCGCGCCCCCCCCCCCCCCCCCCCCCGCCCCCCCCCCCCCCCCCCCCCACCCCCCCACCCCCCCGCCCCCCGCGGGGCCTGGAGGAATTCGTAGTGTTATTTACACAAAAAATGCAGCGTGTGCAGAAAGCCTGGTGAGGCCAAACATAAGTTAGAGAGTCAAAATTTTCTGTCCAAGGGAAAGTTCAATTTCCATTCTTGACAGTTGCTGTCCTACTGTCTACTGAAAGGAGAGAATGAAAAAAGAGGGGGAAAAGACAGACACATGGTGCTTATTTGCACCACTTACGTTTCACCAGTGATAAGTGTAAGGTATGATAATTCTCCATTGTCCATGACTATCATCACATCAATATCCCAGTGGAGAAGATAGGTTTCCCTCTGCCTTGTAGGATTGGTACAATTCATCCGTAAATCAGACTAGCTTGTGAAGGGGCTGGCAGTGGGTTGGGATTTTTTTTACTTTGGCTTCCTTAGAGTTGCTTTCCAAATCAGTTCATCTGCATCCCCTGCACTTTGAGGTGCAGAAAAGCAATCAGGCTGCCTCCTGGCCCACAGATATTATCCTAGCTTCCAGGTTGAGGACACTTGGTACATTCAACAAAGCTTTGTTTGCCTGCATATTCAAATTGGGGTCTCTGTGCCGTGAAAGCAAAGCAGCCACTCTCTACCCATGGCTGTGGTCCTGGCCACTGATCTGCCCAAACTGCTCCAGGAGCAGCATGAGACCACAGCAACTCAGTGCTCTTCTCATGTTCCTTGCAGCCTTGTAAAGTAAGTCATCATGTGCCAGTTGCCTAGGAACCAGAACTGCAACAGCAAATGTTAAACCTTTTTACTCACATTCTATACTTTAATAATCTACAAAATCCCAAAATTGTTTCCAGTCTGTTTTTTTTTTTGGCCTTGAGCCATTATTGGAGATTGCACAAAGGAAACCCATAAAGGATCTATAAAACTGGTAAACGCTACATAATTAATGCTTTAATTTCTCAGATTTAAACACATTCAGACTTTCAGTCAGTCATTAACTTTTTTGTCCATGCTAACTTAACTGTTATTATCTTCCTTCCTAACATATTAAACCTCCAGTCAAACTCACCCTCTCCATTTTTAATGAAAGCTAAACTCAGGTAACACTGTATATCTTGAAAGGTGATACACAGACAAATGCAAGTGAGCGTTTGGACTGATGTGACCCACTGAAACACAAACCTGGGCTTTGCACACTCACTTCCACATGGCTGTGAAGGCCGGTGAGTGTGTGCACACTTACTCATCTGTGTACCTCTGCAGGGCTGAGATGTGGCCTACGTCCTGTGTTATTCAGAGTACTGTTAGTTTTTTTGCCTCTTCTAAAAGCACTCAGTTAAGCCCAGCCCAGCCCAGCCCAACCACTTGCAACTTCTACACACTAGGCTCTGCTCAACTCTCTATGCATACCTTCAGCATGCCATCAGTCCCACACAGACAGAGCGTGCTGCCCTATGGGTGCTCTCGCTCAGTAAAGCTTGGCAGCACTCATACATTTCCCCATTGTATGAGTTATGCGTCCAGGCATTCAGAATGAGTTAGTCCATGACCCTATTCTGTAGAACTGCCCTAAATCAGCACTGACAGGTAAAACAAACAGGGCAAGTTAGCAGGGAAGGCAACGAGGCGAACACAGCAGCAGAGTAACAGCAGACATCAGTCAGGAAGAGCGAAGCTTGGCTCACCTCCTTTCAGTCGGCTAGAACTCCGTTTAGTCACGAGCCGGACAGCATAATCATGGCTGATTTGCCAAAGTGATTTCAGTGGAAATTAGACTTCAGATTAAAGTCAGTGATTTGATGATAGAGATACTGAGGCTGGGACACTGTAGACACACTTTATAAAACAAATGTTCAGGTGCTCAGCTGCTGCTGAATTTTCCAGAAGATAGTAATACATTTCCTCAGCTGCCCTGGTGCATGAAATGGCTGTAGATAAAGGTGAAGGACATGCAGTCATTGTGTAGGTATATGGTGTATAAATGGGTAAAGTTTAACTGTTTAAACCACATCAACTGCTTGGGGTAAAAGGGTAATTAAGTTGTGTACAGGAGAGGAAAAGAAAGGTCTGGCAAGAGAGAGTTGGTCTTGGGGAGGGGGCTGGGGGTAATAAGAAGAGGTGGGGGAGAGGAGTGAGGCACAAAAGTACAAGGTTGAAGTTTGGAGATGAAAAACACAGGATTTATGTGGTCTATGCAAAGAATGAGCACAGCTAGGGCACTTCTAAATCACAGCATTGCAAACTGATATTCCTGCCAAAATTGTATACAGCACTGTACTGTTCACACATCTAGTAATAAGGCTGAGTAGCAGACACACCAAATCACAGCACTGCACTTTTCACACGTCCAGTGACACAACTGAGCAATACACACATCCGGTCACAGCACTACACAGTTTATAAATCCAGCACCATGACTGAGCAAAGTGCACACGTTCAATCACAAAACTACTGTTCATACACTCAGTAACAGGGCAAGTCCTAGGGCTGACCGGTACACATATGCAATTCCAATGTTACAGCACAGGATGTTATTGTGCTACAAGCCTGAGACGGTATATGGGGATTGGTGGCACACAGGTCCAACAACAGAACTGCAGCTTATGTCTTATCACAGCAATAAGCGATACAACCATTCAGACAAATATGTACGGTGTGCATGTGCAACCAGTCTTCAACGTTCAACATGTATGCATGGTGGGAGAACATCGGGAAAGCAGAAAATATCCAGTTTGGCAGAGAGAGGGGGTTGGTGAGCTGTTGGATATCCAAATAAAACAGGAATGCAGGAATATCAGTAGGTATAACTGAACTGATTCCAGGCCAGTCACACATTTTTTAAGACTGTGCACACCCGTGGCTCGGTGTGTTCCCGTCCTTGAATAATAGCTGGGCTTTAATCACAGAGATTAAGGGCAACCTTCTGCCTACTGTGTGGCAGCTATTCACTTACCAGACAGGCAGAGCAGGTACTTTGTGGTTTTAAATTATTTCTTATGCTCAAGAATGCTGGTGTCCTTGAGTGGATCCATTGGAGCATTGCAGTATTGTTAATGCCCACTGCACACACTTGACAGTTTTCCCTGGGGAGAGGGTTGATCTGGTCTACAGTGTGGGTTACTGCACCTGTATTTAAGGCTACTTGGGCACTACTGGAAGTAGACACTGCGATCAGATCGCACTGAAAATAATCAAATCCGAAAAGACAGTGTTGTTTGTCAACAACATATTGCTGCAATTATGTGTCCTAAGACAGCCTCCATCCTCTGGGCCCTTATGGCCCAACACGTCGCTAGCTGTCAGCATAAAAGCCCACCTGAAACATTTAGCTGTGTGAGGGGTATGCTGCCCCATGACCTTTTGCCTCTGTCTGCAACCCCACAGAAGAGCAGTGAGACAGGCAGCCCCCTATTCCAAACATTCTTTTATGGCTGCTTTCCTGCTGTCCAAGAGGTAGACTGCAGGACTCGGGCATGACGTAACCTGCCTGTCGCCAGTAAAGCAAACCTTTGACCTTTCAGTCCCCCGATGCCTTCACATTCCCCATTTGAAACCAGCTGAAGATGCAGCCCTAAGAATATCAATTACGTTGCTGTAAATGCTAGAACTGTTTTTAAGCAGATGTTTCTGTCCAAAGGAAGGCATAATGTTCACACCTGGACACTTTGGTCAGTTGAATTTTTTGGTGTGAATATGACATTTTTGGTCAAGGCAATAAAACATGAAAGAGCATACACATTCACACCCAGACAGTTATCATGTTCACACCCACATGCACATACAAACAGACAAGTACAGATGTGAACATACCCAAATGAGCCCTTGTAAACATATAAAGGATCATGAACACATGCAAATAAACACGTGGAATTGTGCGTACACATAAACACGCAGACAGAAACGTACACTTATACAGTACATTACGAAGTATAAGATCACATGCACACACAGATGTTTCCAGAATTATGGAAACACACATATGCACATGCACACACAGCACACACACATGCACAAATACACATATGTTTGCACAATTGTGCATACAATCAAATGCACACACGCAAACACATGCACACACACACACGCGCGCGCATGCACACACATGCATGCATACACACAAAATGTTTTTCATATGCATACACACATGCGCACACACGCACACATAAATTATGTTTGCAGAATCATGGACACAGTTAGATGCATACATGCACAATCACATACGAACACACACAGCATAAAGCCAAAGATCTTTCCTGTGTCACCTCACGCAGCTCAGCAGCCAGCCGCAGGCTTGCACTCTCTGCTCCCCTCTGCTGAAGCAGTGCCAGGCCCGCCCGTGACCTCAGAAGAAGGTACGCTTAACCACATTCTCTGCAGTCGCATTCCAGGGAGAGCCACAAGGCTGGCAGCTTAAACGTCCAGGCCATGAATCCCACAGGGATTTTCAAGTCTTGCTTTTTAATTTTAACCCTCAGCTTCAGCTTTCTTGGTATTGCATCAGATTGTAATGTATGCAGCACTGCTCTATCCTAATCAGCGCACCCACTGAGACACCCCAACCATATCCACTGCCTGCACACGTTATGCTCAACAACAAGATCTGCCCTCACTGACCTCCCAGCAGCTGTCAAAAAAGGACATGCCTCAGATCTGAACAACACAGGACCTGTTCATCTGGGTGAGGGAATGGTAATTTAGTAAAGATCAGGGTTGAAGGTCACAAAGTGACTAGTTTCTTATTGCTTCAATAAACCAGTCTTTGTCTTGCTATTCAGACCGGCTTTCTGTGTTTTTTGACTCCGGTTTCCAAAGGCAATTGTAGATGAAAATTTTGTGGTTACCCTGTCCTGTGTTCTTTGTGGGTGTGTTTTTTTGGGATTGGAATGGATTCATTTGAGTAACTGTAGAAAAGGAAAATGTGAGCAAATCTTTCTTTCCCAGCCCCAAGTCCCTACAATCCGGGGACTTTTTTCTCCTGCTGGTGTCAGGCCAAGGAGAGGCAGAGGCAGGAGCAAAGACAGGCCTCAGTGAAAGGATAGAGAAGGAGCTGTGGGGAGAGTTAAATTTAGATGGAAAATTCCCTCAGCAGATGGAAAAGCAGAAACTGCCGACCGCAGAAGTGGTTAGGGTGAGATCACAAAGTAATCCGATCAGCAGGGGACCCCTCCCATTGTATCACACCACCCCTGTCCACAGGTCAGGAGGTACAATCAACTTCCGCCACAGCCAGGGAGTTGGTACAAATGAGTCACATGATTACTAAGTATAGCAAAGCTGGTACACATACTTGAATGCAAGAAAACATTGTCCTTCCAAGCAACCAGTAGTGGAAGACCAACTATCCCTAGCCCGTAGTCATCACTTTTGACACAGCTAAAAACAGCAAGGAAAATGTAGGTCTGTCCTGAAATTCAGAGACACCACTTGTATGTGTGTATTACAGGTTGGACAAGGTATCGTCAAGCCCTTTCTATCCCACAATGCTTTAAATGTGACTGATGAAGGAATATCATCTGTGCTGTTTACTAAGCACTAGTAAGGGGTTAATGTAGTGACAGCCTCATGACAGGCAGGGAGGCTGTACAGATGATGCTGAAGTGGCCCTCAGCTTTTTGGGGTTCTGTAATTATGGATAACATTAAACAGCATCGGCACGTCTGAGTGAAAGGGCTGCTGTTTTGTAACAGCCTGACATCCTTCACACAGCCATTGTTGGCACTTGTATCCCTGTATTATTTGTGGATCAACTTTTAATTATGGATCTGTTTATGGAAAATAGATGATGTCAGAAACACTCGGCTCTGTTCTCCACAGACACAAATATCAGTGCCATCAAGTTCATGACCCATCAGGGATGTCTGACAATAAATTAATTAATAAATAAATATGCACCACCTCCCATGACCTTAGAATAGACAAGTGGCAGATGGATCTGTCTGTTTATCTGATTTTACCGGAGTGAAACTTTTATTTTATAATTTTATTCGCCAATAAAGTGTCCAGCAGAGTAAATAGAATAAAATTGCACTCATGCTAAATAAAATAATCAGCCAACTGTGGTAAGTCTGAAGTGTAGAAAAAGAAGTTCTGAGAGCAGAAATGCAGTCTCAGGGGTCTGTCTGGGAACTGCTGCTGTACATTCAGTAAGGACTAATTTTAGGTCTGAACTCAAGCTGTGAAGTTCCTTGCCGATTTCATGTGTGTGTTTATATTTATACATATCTTTAAAGTGGTGTGTCTGAATGTGTCATGTGGTTCTGACCATTCTGCTTGCATGTGGCCAGCAAGAGGGGGAGAGAAGGATATGTCAAAAAACCATTTTAAATAAAAGCCCCATGTGAGCAGATAAAATGCAATGATAAGGTATTTCATGGACTGCAAGCTGACAGTCATAGTGCTGTTTTCAGTGTGGACTGTAAGCTTTTAGAATCCGCGTTTAAGACCTTCCACAGACCCACATCACAGGTCGGATGCTAATTACCCACTGCAGTTACTTTTCCACAGAATGGTTACGGGTCCAGACATGGGTTCTACAGCTCTCCATGCAACGTCCTACAGCCCAATGAGCCCAACACTCAGCTCTGTCTCAGCACCTCCCTGTAGTTCTGCAGTTCTTCTGTGCCAGATGGCTGTATTTTTGAGCAGGGAGAAGAGTGGCTGCCACACCCATGAGAAGGTTGACTAACTTGTCATTACTGTGCCAAAGAGCCCATCGTTGCCCTGCTTCAGCGGAAGCCGTCCGTACAAGTGGGCAGAGTGTGAAAGTGCACAGCGTGCCCCTCACGTGACGCGAAAACAGGTGCGGAGAAAACACAGTATAGTGATGTAGTCTCATGCCTGCTAATGTTTTATTTTGGATATATGACCAATTTTCCCTAATCTGAAATTACCAACTGCTGATGTTTCAACAAGCAATTGTTTTTTTCCCCCCAACACTGTGGTAGGTCTTTAATTTCATGTTGTACAACTCAGAAGATTTTTCAATACAATCTATGAGCTTTGGTTCTGTTTTACAGTATATTGTGTGCCCACATCACACACAGCTATTTTGTCATTGGTTGTTCGCTGGAGAGCTCAGCAATCGAGCAGGTCACAGTCAATATCGGGAAATCTAGCGAAACTGGCCAATCTATATGGCATGACAAAAAGTCCCCAAACACTATAATAAACGCTCAGTGCAGTGCTCAACGCTTATCATGTTAAACTGGCCTAATACCCACAACATACAGCTGGCACAACTGACCACAAGGTGACTAGGACTACAGCACTTTTATCCCATGTTTTTGTGTAGGATACCTGAATATTTGCATTGCTGTAAAGCACACTTCTAGACCCTAAATACAATTTACAGTTAAATTGGACTGATTCAGAAGCTGTGGAAATGTATTGTATTACAGCAACATCACACATTTTCATTAGGTGCACCAAAGACTTCATGTCATGGAAACCACAAAAATGTACTAAAAGAGATAAACTTATTCCAAAAAGGTGAATAGCATATGTTGTATTATGTTTGCTTTTTGTTGGGGGGTTACAACAGAAAACCAATGACCACTGGCACAACAGCAGAAACATCTAGAGCCAAAAGTAATTTTTTAGGCACAGGGCCATTTGTCAAACCATCAAGGTTCAAGACCATATAGTAAAAACATTTACGTCATGCTGAACTGCTTATTTTCTTAACAGATGTTCAGCAGTGTAGAATTCCAGCACAACACTTAAATTGAATTGCCTGAGTAAATATCAAACTACACAATTGGGCCCAAACTATTAGGTACACAAGTCTCTCGAGGACATTATGTCTGCTAAGCAGAAAATGTTAAGTGGAAACATACAGGATATCTCCGAGCCAGTCCCAAACATTCAGAAACGTTGGTGCTGAAAAAGAGCCGCTTAACTTGAATCGTTGATTGTAATTAAAACAAAGACAAAATCTGGAGGATGTATGGTTCCCATCAAAGCCATTATCTTCATTTTCAGCTCATTAAGCAATGCTGCTGGGTGATGTTTGAGGTGCATGACCAGGCGGTTGTGAGTTCAAGTCCCAGGGGAGGCTATAATCCCTAGAAAGGTATTTTGTTTTAGCTGCTTTATTAAACATCCTGTTGTTCAGGTTGATAATGTGTAGTGTTAAACTTTAACATCAGCTGCTGCCTGACATCAGCTGAATAAATACATTACAATAATCTTTCTGCTTTGGAAAAAAAATATATATATTAGTACCGCAGGAGGTAAAAATGAAACCATACATACCAATTTTCTTTGTTTATTCCAGTCAGCACTTCTTAGGAGTCCATTTCAATAGGAAAAAATCTGAGAAATTTAAACAAAGGCCTCAGCCTGTAGACCCATGGCAGACTTTGTGTTTTATCACATCTTTTGAGACTGCATAGTTCCATCAAGATTGTGTGTGCATATGTGTGTGTGCGTAGAGGAGAGGCCTTGTGTTTGGATTTCACACGCGTTTTGCGCTTTCCAGAAAACCCTTTTCTCTAAACAAAGCCCTGCCGATCTGTCTGTCTTTGTATGCAGAGGTAAACACACAGTTGATGCCTGTCTTTACTCTCAGAGCGCGAATCACACATCTGCCACTAGCAGCTGGGTCGAAAAAATAACAGCAATGAAACAACACTCACGTATGCAGATGTTTGTCCAGTGTTATTTAACATTGTGATTTTGCCAGACCTTTTATATAAAACTCAAACAGCTATCAAAAGTTTTACACTTATTTACTTGATATGGTACTTTTCTTGAAGCAATTTTTCATGCAACCCCACACCCAAAAATGGAAGAGAAAAATATGTATTTGTGCTGACAAATTTAGTTTATCTGAAACTCTTTCAGTCTTAACATACTGATGGTCTCTATCTAATTCCTAGTTCTCAGATAACACTAGAGAATGCCATCTAAAGTTGCTGTGGCAACTCTGAATTGCTCTGCTGAAGCTTAGGTCTGAGGTTTTTTGGCATGGTAAATGCTAGCATACATAGTCTGGCTCCATTTAATAAATCTTCTGCCCTTTTAACCTTCCTTACTGCTGTTTTCATCTCTCTGGTGTAAGAGGACAACTATTCCTATATATTTAATCACTCATGTACATCATATTCTACCTATACCATCGATACTACTGGTATACCATCAGTTCAGTTAGATACAGATGTCTCAATGCCTAATAAGTCTGATGTTATTATTTCTCCATGACACAATGCTGTCTGTCATGTAATGTTCACTGCGTTAGAGTACCGATGCTGTGTGATGTAATGCCTACTTTGTGTATTACTATTGTCTATGCTTTCATTTAATACTCACTATATGTGATATAATATCCACCATGTTCAATGTAATGCCCAATTTGTGAGCCCACTGTAATGCCTACTGTATCATATAATATGCATTGACTGTGATGCTCACCATGTGAAATAACGCGTATTGCATGTAATGACTTTCCTACAAAATATTGTTTTGTTTTCTGCCTATTATGTAATAATGTATGACAAAACATGCATAAGATATGATGACGCCCTTTTAAAGCGATCAGCTATTCTGCTATAAATTTTAACCCAGACAAGGCGCAACTGAGATGCAATGGATGAAAAAACATTCTCCTGCATCTTGTGTCAGTGAACCCCCTCCGCACACACACGCACGCACGCACACACGCACACACAAACATGCATTTACCCACACAAAAAGCATTCTCAACAAATCTGAATCACCCAAACCAAGACATAAAGAAGAAGACTAATGTTAAGAAATAAATTTAAAAAGTTTTCATGTGTCCACTGACTTGAGGCAGCAAAAGAGTGTGGTTGTTAGTAACTTTGTAAACACGGCCCAGGAGATTGGCTGAATGACAGAGTCCTGAGTCAGTCCAGAAGGCTGGTTCTGAACAGCGCTCTGCAGGGAATGACTCAGCAGGTCCACAAGGGCGTGGGTGAAATCCAGTATGCTGCAGCTCTGGGACTCTGAGCACATCGTACTCTGTGCTGTAATGCTACGTCAGTGCTGTGCTTTGTAAATGACAATTTACAGTCAAGGCTGAATAAACGTTATTATTCCTAAATGGTACAGAAACCATATTTGTTAAGACATTTTTAATAATGGCAACGCTTTCACAGCTATAACGACTTTTTAAGGTTTTACTAACTTATCCAATAATTCAGTTCAACTTTATCATTTATTCATATTTTTATGGATAAACCATATGCTGTATTTTTAAGTACAGGATCTAAACCGAGTTGGTATGTAACACAAGCAATGAATCTTTCATCTCATTCATTTCAATCTGTCAAAATGTTGATTGTAATCTTAGAATGAATGGCACAACATTCCATTCAGACTTCATCTCTACCCTCAGCATATCTGTTGTGTTCTAAAGGTTTAGAATGGTTCTGGGTATTCTTTGTCAGGGACATGGTAGAAATTTTGGGCACCACAAGATTATCATGTTATATTTTAATTGTTGTATGTTTCCACCCCTTCAAGGTGCCCCTGTATTCAGGGTGCACCAAACTGTGGCAGGTATCCATGTTCCATGCAATAATGTACAGTACTGCAAATGACGACAAATGACCAGTGATCTTGCCACCACAGTGCTGACAAAGCACAACAGCATGCGTGACAGATGTAATAAAAAAACAATACAGTACAGCACAGTCATGACTCCAAGGAACAAGTAATGGCAGCACACACTACACAGGACATAAGTGATACTGTTCACAGTTTAACACTGTTTATACGGTTGGGCACCTTTCCCAAAGCAATTCGGCTTTGCTTGTCCCAAAGGTACAACAGCAGTCCCCAGCACTGCAACACCCACTGGTAAAGCAACACAGCTCACGGTTTTATAGTTTATTTGTTTATCTGCCTGGATGATTTACTGCAACGATTTTTTTTTTGCTATCTACTTAAACGAATAGAATAACAGCGTCCCACCTGAGTAAACGGGATCTTTTGGTTTAAGTCCTACTTTTTAGCCATCACATTACAATGTTTACAGATGTAGAACAAGCAGTGCACCTTTGTGCTTGGGGGAGGCAGGAAGAGAGCAAAGACCTGTGGGATAAACACTAAAAATATGGAAATCTCATCAAAAGAAGAGTTAGCTTCACATGATGCAATAACAGTAACAGAAACGCTTAAGGCATAGCCAATCAAAGGCATCTGTGGGTCACATGAACTTGGAGTTGTGTAAATGGAAGTCTTACCTGTTAGCTGTAGGTCAATGATGGTGCAGCAGCAGTAAAAAAAAAAAAAACTCATATTTTAGGCCCTGGTTGTTTCAAATATTTGGGCTCATATTTTATCACATCTTAACTCGGTGGGCTGCAAATAACACAGCACTGTTAATCGGGCAATTTGTATCTTAAATCTTAGAACAGTGCTATTTTAGTTCTGCGAAAGTTTGAAGCGTGAGTTTGTTGAGTCTGAAGGACTGTTTTCAGAGCAAGCGAATGTAAATTATGTTTGCACGCCACAAAATGGACTCTAAGTGCAAGAACAGAGTCTGATTTGTAACATTTTCTATTTCAGTTTATTGTTATGGAGCACCTTTCACAGCGGAGTTGCCCCAAAGCACTTCACAGGAGTGAGTACGCAGACCATTTTCATGTGGTTGACCTTATTTGTTTTATTATATTCTGCTACTTTTCCGACATCACCCTCTAAGGCAAACGAAACGAAGTGCCCTGTGAGCAGAGAGGATAACAGTTCTCCACACGAGAGCTCTTGCTTGTGACATGTGACATTACTTCTCAGATTGGTGAGCAGTTTTGTCAAACATCATTGACAGACCTTATAGTCCTATGCTAAGTGTCTACACAACTTTATCACCACTGCTGAAGTGGGTTAAGTGTGTTTCCAAGGGCGTCTTGAATCCAACTATGTTTTAAACACTTCCTGCCTTATGCATCGATCGCTGATCTATCACAGACTATAGGTGCTTTATGTAGACTATTTGAATGCCATTTTCTGTGTGACTCCTTCTGTCCAGGGCAGGAAATGTACAACAACAGAGCAAGACTAGCACTGGGTTATTTACACCACAGTCAGCTCCCCGTTTAAACCAATGCCACCCTCTGTTCTGATTGTTGCGCAAGTTTGCTCATTTGCGCAACCCCATTACTAACGATCGTCTCGTGAGTGTCATTTTTACTGCTCGGGCTCAGATAACTGTAGTTCCTCCCTGTCAAGCTGTAGAACAAAGTCAAGGACACAACAGCACAAACAACCTGTCCCTCACCTGTCAAACACATTCAGGGGCGTTAGGCTGCAAGGAGAAAAGCGCGTCATCCAAACGCGATAGGATAAATAGGGCTGGAAAGCATCGTTTTTATGAAGACCTTGATCGCGTGATTGCGTCAGTGTGGGATGGCCTGTAAATCCTGGGGCTGAAGTTTTTAATAGGCTGTAAAACACTGATGTGACGTGTTGATGATCAGCTGCATGGAAACTCCTGCAGAGTAAACACTGACATATTTAGTGCTGTAGTTAGAGAAGCTCTGTGTTGCCATAACTGTCAAAAAATCTCTTGCAGGAGAACTTATATGCTGGTTCTCAAGTGGTAAACATGAAATCTTGCAAGTATGCAAGGACTCTAGTCTTTTTAAACAAACTGATGACTCAGAAGAGCTATTGAATTTTAAACTGAAACAAAGGAGAAACTGAAGTTTTCTTTAGGGCTCTCCATGTTGCAACATGACCGTGAAGACAGTTCCTGCCATGTCCACTCCATTAAAGCAGAGCCCTGATTGGCTGAAAAGATTACTCGCTTTATGCCTTCTTCTATGTCACCTTTCTACACTTCAGGTATCCTCCTGAGAAGCAGGGACAGATGGTCAGCAGAGATAAGGATGTACAATCAGGTGAGGATGTAACATTTGTATAGCGACTGCCAACAGGCACTGACTTGCTTCTTACTAGTAATAAACTGGATAAAATACAGAACTCAAACAAATAGTTATCTGAGAAAAAATTACCAGACTGACAATTTGAGCCAATGGAGTTCATTGAGCAGACAACCAAGAAATGGAAAAGAAACGGCAGAGCTTAGTGTGGACACCAGGTAATCGTCCAATATTGGGAATGGATAATAAGGAAAATAACATTAGGAAATCTGGGGGAATGAGGGCAGCTGTTGAGACATTGCCTCCTACAGGTAGAAACAGGCAACTTTAAGAAAAGACAGGAAGAACAACATAATTTGGGAAAGATGAAAGACAGTGCCCTGTGGTAGGTTGGTGCCCCGCCCAGGGTGTTCCCTGCCTTGCGCCCTGTGCCTCCTGGGATGGGCTCCAGGCTTCCCGTGACCCTGAATTGGATAAGGTGGTTAAGGGAATGGATGGATGAGTAGAAAGAAGGACAGCAAGATTTGTCTGTTGTGGACCAACAGAAAAACCTGAGAGAATCTGACATCTTAAAACTATAAATATCTTTAAGTTCAGTATGCTTTCTTTCTGGACACTTTAGTGACATGCCAAAAAAGTTTATAATAGTGGTAGAGCACACTGTACTGTACTAGCAGAGAAGCATCAAACCTGTGGTTACCTTCTGAAAAAGTAAACTTTGTTCAGGAACTTAGCTTGAAGTTGTGTATTTTTTTTGGAAGAAAGTACTTCTTTTATTCTCTGCTGTTGGTTTTTCCACCATCTCTTTTCCTTTTATGAGTTTTACTTTTTTCTTCATGAAAGATAAATCTTTTCATTTTTGTCCTTCTCTTTACCTCATTCTTTACCCCCTCCTGCTTGCATTTGCTCTCTCTGTCTTCCGAGAGCAAGCCCAGGAGTGCTGGCAAAATGACAGGGAGTAAAAGGGGAAAAAAGACAGCTGGAGGTGGGGGGGGTCTTGGAAGCAAAGCATGAGCATTACTTGACAATTTCTCCTCCCGCCCACTGCCACACTTTCGGCAATAATTGGAAACAGAGGAAGCTCCCGGTCTCCCAAGTCTGCCCCCCCCTCCTCTTCACTCATACATTCAATCTTTCTTCATTTCCTTTCAATCTGAAACAGGAGGTTGGTGTGCCAGCTGCAGGCACACCAGGACCCACTGGACAGCACACGTTCTGCTCGGTTCCCTCACCTTTCTCATGTCCCACATTAAAAAGATTGTATTTTTACAAATGTGTTACCGTGTATGTGTTAGATACACTCATCAGCAGACATAACATCTGCGTTCAGATACAGCCCTACCCAACCGTTTTCTCAGCCTGGTCTTATCTATTTGTGTTACCCGAACAAAATGCTACAACTTTTTGATTCATACAATTTACAATAAGAACAGATAATGTTACCCTGGAGAATTTCTATACCTTACCTGCTTTTGCAGTTTTACCTGTTTATACAGCTGGATAACAATTGAAGCAATTAATGTTAAGTACTGTAACAATCTTTGTTCTTCATGGAAATGGAACCACACCTAAACTAAATGCATATAGACAGGATGAGAACAGTCCACCATTTTATTCTTGAAGTATAGACGTTTCACACTCTTTCTGAGGTCACAAGAGCATTTGAATTGCCACGTTCAAACCTGAATCATCCAGTTTTTCTGTGAACAGCTTCTCCCACTACAGCAACATCTGGATGCTTTAAAGGCAATCGGCAGCCAAGGAAAGCAGGAGATTTTTGGAATGCAGAGTGTTACCACAGAGCATTTTAGAATCTCACTGAGGTCTGTGGCTCATGAGAAGGCACTCAAAAACTCTGGACATGCAGTAAAGTGGCAGTAACTGGTCTCTTAGACTGGCCAACCCAAGACCTCCTATTTGTAATTTTAATGCTATCATTTTAATTTTCACCTTTAACACATATGGGCATGCAGTGCTTAATCATTTTATATATATATCGATATGTAGGTGGCACGGTGGTGTGGTGGTTAGCACTGTTGCCCTGCACCTCCAGGCCTGGGGTTCAATTCCCACCGTGGGCCTGTGTGTGTGGAGTTTGCATGTTCTCCCTGTGCTTGGTGCGTTTTCTCTGGGTGCTCCAGTTTCCTCCCACAGTCCAAAGACATGCAGGTTGGGTTGATTGGTGTGTCCAAATTGCCTGTACTGTGTGTGCCCTGTGGTGGGTTGGTGCCTTGCCCTGGGTGTCCCCTGCCCTGCACCCTGTGTGCTCTGGGATGGGCTCCAGGCTTCCCTGTGACCCTCACCAGGACTAAGTGGTTAAGATGATGGATATATATAAAAAATGAACACACAGTACATGTATGATGAATGACATTTTCTGTGTGTGCATCACTTACCCAAGGAAGGGATGCTGCCAGGATGCACTATGGGCAAAAGGCAAGCCAGCAGATGCAGTGTGAAGCTTTAAACAATGTTCTGCTGGGAAACATGGGTGCTGCCATTCATGTGGATGTTACTGTGACTCGTACCACCTACCTAAACATTGTTACTTAACACACACACTCCTTCATGGAAATGATATTCCCTGATGGCAGTGGCCTCTTTCAGGATAATGCACCCTACCACTCTGCAAAAATGGTTCAACAATGGTTTGAGGAACACAACAAGTTTGAGATGTTGACTTGGTCTCCAGATCTCAATCCAGTTGAGCATCCATGGGATATCCTGGAAAAACAAGTCTGATCCATGGATGCCCTAGCTCACAACTTACAGGAATTTGCTACTGACAGTTTGGTGCCAGATACTACAGCATACTTATACTTCAGAGGTCTAGTGGAGTTCATGCCTCAATGCGTCAGGGCTGTTTTAGTGGCAAAAGGGGGACCTACAAAATATTAGGCAGGTGCTCATTATGTTATAGCTGATCGGTGTGTGTGTGTGTGTGCGTGCGTGCGTGCGTGCGTGCAAAAATTTTCAATGTTTTTAGAAGTGTAAGCATAGTTTTACAGTTCTTTCAACATATCAGTGTTATATGCCTGTTAATTTAATTGGATTTGTATAGTTAAACTATACAAATATAACTGTTAAGAGCTATCCAATCAGATGCTAGCTTCTGAATACTACTGCTGTCAATGTGTTTGTAGGCTTGTAGTAAATAGTTTATGCTGGTGTGGTTTAATAGCTAGTCGCATGAGACCAGTCTCTTTTCATGTGCACTGATACTGATAGCAGTTGAGTAAGTGCAATTAAATTTGGCACCGATGATGTGTTAGTGCTGGTTATGTGATGTTAGTGTTTTACAATCTTTTCACTGTGGGGGTCTCCACAGGTCACAATGAGGCTGTAATTGGTCTGGGCTGCAATGGACATCAGATGGGTCTCTTGGTAGTTACAGAGTGAGAAGGTGAGGGGCTCTGCTGGTCACAAGGAAAAGGGAAACATTATGAATTTCTGTCCTTTATTTCCTTATTATGACTTTAAAACCCTATATTATTTTATCTCATTATTTATTTATTTGCTTAGCAGATGTCTCTTTTGAGAATAGCATTGAACTAATGCTTTAATATTCTTACCTCTTTGTAAGGCTGCGTGCTTTATCAAAACAGTTCAAGTCAAGTACTTTCCCTCAAGGGCACAGCTTTAGTTTTACACGAATGTTGAGTTCATCACCAGACCACCCGTGTACTGGCAGAGTCATGCTGAGCTAAAAAATTAACTATAGGCGTTGGGGAGATGTGAGGGGTGGCCATAGTCGTCACCAGAGCAACAAGCTCAGGACCGGAGTGGCCTACCCAAATCCTGTACAATTTATAAACTGACACAAAAGTCACATGCAGAATCACAATCTCACCTGCACACAGTCATGCATACTTAAATTGTAAGTGTTACTGAACATTGGTTTGTGTCTTGCTAGTGTACTGTGTTCATTGGCTAAAGGCTTAAATGTTGTAGTCCTGGTGCTCCGTCTACTTGAGATTTTCATTGTTCTCCTCTGGACAAAACCCAAACAAAAAATGTTTTTTCTACAATATTAAAGCATCACTTAAACCTGATACAGTTCATACAGAGGGAAACTTCACAAGTGCACACACATTTCCATCCAGAAATGGTGCTGGTTCATAATAGCCACACAATTCCCAATGCACACTGACACTAGTGAGCTTTTGGCTTCTTTTGTTTGTTTTTTGTACATTTGCACCTCTCCTTCTCTTCTTCATTCCAATGGGAAGGCTGGACAAAAATCCCAGTGACATGGTGCACTGGAATAATAACATGCAGTCCAAACTCTATGGGAGAACAGAGATAATGGCCTGCCCTTGCTGTTAAGTGGACAAATATAGCACACAGGACAAATTGATTATCCAGAAGCATTTTCCTTTTTTTTGCCTGTGTTGTTTAGAGGTTTTTTTATTCTGGCAAATCTTCCCACGACCTTTTTGGGGAGCTGGATGAGATTATTGCACGATGGCAAATTTTACAGAGAGCACCAGAGAGTGTGAAGAGCAGGAGAATGAGAGATATGTCACACACCTGGTGAGGAAAAGAACAGTGAGGGGGGGTATGAACTGCTATCAGTATCAGTGCACAGTAGGCTCCACCATTGCCATGTCCATGTGCACTTCAAATCTGCTAAACAGAGATTTCATTAGTAGATGCCACCCAAAGCCGCAACACCTCAACCTAAGGAAGTTAGGATTTCAGGTGTGAACTGGTTATCTTCAAACTAGAAACAGTACAGTTAAGATCTCTAGATTAGGAAATCAGATGGTCAGGCTGTTCAGTATAGAGGAGTAATCCTCTTGCCTAGTAAGTTGTTCAGGTCGAGGTCATACACTTCACTTTTGATCCCATATTAGAGCTACACCTTTGACAATACTATTGGCTACTAACAGGAGCTGACTTGTCCAATCAGAGGCAAAAGGTAAGGATGGCAAGCTGATTAATTCTGGGCAGGCACTTTATTTCATATCACTAGGGTCTGGACACTAAAGAACAAAAGGACCAATTCAGACCTGGAGGGACAGAGTCAGTCAGGAGTAATAGCTGCCTTACAATCATGAGCCACTTTCACAGCTGAGACAGAACAAAAGTTCACAATCAGGTCTGCCAAGACTGCCTGCCTCCCACATATGGTTTTGGTGACTGTGAGGATGGCAGCCTCACCTCACGTACCATGCACTATGCTTCCCTCCTCTTTGACCGAGCTGATTCAGCTGCGATGGCTGGCAAGCACATTTTGGCCCGGTCGGCCGGAAAAAAATGAACCAATTCCCAGAAAAGTGCTCTAGACAGGAGTGTTGGCAAAACGTTTAGCATTCAGGTTCGGGCTTGGCCGATTTTTAACATCCGACCTTTCATGGTTTTCAATCTATGTCAGCAAACATTCCATCCTCCCAGGAAGCAGTTATTAAACCAAAGAAGGATTACCAGAGGTACACAGCTTGAAAGGGTCAACTGCACACACTGTTTTCGTCTGCACCACAGTAACACAGAGCTATGCAACACGGCAACAGTGGTTTGATAGCAGTATAATTGTATATACAGTAACTTGTCCAAAATAATTGCAATAATTTGTACACAGCATAAACAGATGATATAACAAATGTCAAACATTGGTAGCAAAGCCTTGAAACATCATCTAGCGAGGACAATAAGTGTATTTCATGGTTGTTAAATAGATAATCCTGATAGAGAAGATAACATTTTTGCAGGCTGTACATTGTTCAGTTCTTTAAAGTCCATCTCCATGTGTTTCTGAACAGGACTTTTCTGTAGGGGGGATGCAATGTTAATATTAGTGCCTTGTGTCTTCAACCCAGATCACACTGATACAGCCAGTTTACCACAAATTATAATAAGAATCTATGTATATTTTTTATGTGTGAAGCTTGCCCACAAGTTTCTAAAAATACAAGATAAGATCCTCATGCCCCCCAAACCCGAGTCCACCAGAGCTAATGGCGTCACTCCCGACTGCGCTTTCTCACCAGTGTCACCTTTCATCTGCTGGCTACTGAGCTCCACCCCATAGCCACCACCCCGATCGCTGTTTCCTGCCCCCCCCCATCCTCCCCACAAACGCTGAAGGCTTCGGGAGAGCTGAACGGTCCTATGATTAAACTGGAAAAACACAAACAATCCAGGGGCCGATGCACAGGTCATCTGGAATTATTTTCGGTTGTTGCCATTCTGCAGAGAAACCAGCACCTGTGGGAAGCGGATGTCAGACATCGGCAAGCGAGCACCCTTCTGAGCACCCTTCTGCTTGTGACATGACAACTGCTGCTTAGGCTTTTTAACATAACTGTGAAATTTTTCTAAACCGTAGCCCATCATCTCTACCCTTCATCCCTGGCATTACTAAAGGTTTTTTTTTTAAATCACATTTAGTAAAAGGTTCTGTCTATTGTTAGGCAGTCCCTGTTTTGGTAAATTGCTAAAACTAGTACATATAATGTACTTAACAAGCCTTATGTAGAGGTAGACATTTTTTATCCTGTCTAAGGTCAACAACAGAAGCTGATATCAAATTATTAGCAGCAGTTTATTGTCCCACATAAGCAAACCACTTTTCTCCCTTTACAGTCCCCCAGTCCCAGACGTTGAACTCTTGGAATGCCCAGCGTGTTGCCAGGCTTCAAGGGTAGAAATCAGGTATGGGGGTCGTTCTGAAACACTTGGTATTTCAGCCTATATGTTCCTGAAACCGCTACTCTTAAAAAATAAGGATGTATATCACTGTTTGTAAAACTAAAGAAAAATCCTTTGTCC
This sequence comes from Chitala chitala, assembly GCA_025773905.1. Lineage (NCBI taxonomy): Eukaryota > Metazoa > Chordata > Actinopteri > Osteoglossiformes > Notopteridae > Chitala > Chitala chitala. Next base: position 20,965 of record JABJVR010017771.1, on the reverse strand, counting down.
AAAGAAAAGCAAAGAAAAACACACTTTAATAGCTGTACAGTACTGCTAAACAAAACAGCTCCTATAAACACTGTGGTATTAGATTCCATGTAGAGGGGTACCTTTCCACAGGGCTGTCTCAGCTGGGGGGTGGAATAATTTTCAGTGGGGTAAAAGGCATATTATACCACCATGTCAAACTCCAGGTGTCCCACACATGTGCGTGAAACATTGAAGCCATAACGCTAATTAGATTTCCTACTCCAAACCAAACCAAAACACACACACACGCACACACATAACCTCTGTCCTCTCTTTTGTTTCTTGTCTCATTTTTAGGCCTTGGGGCCATATTTTTATTCTGAAAAGAAGCAAACGTACTGTAGGAGCACAAGAAAAAACATGAGGAAAATATAACCATTACAAACCAGAGGCAGCCATATTGAATTAAATATTACACATATGTTGGCTGAATTTTATCTCATAAAATGAATACATAATAAATTTAACTGACTTAAGGTGAGCCCATGACTCCCCAACAGAGGGAACTTTTCTCCAAACTCATATCTTTGTGCATAAAAAGCTGTTTTGTTAAGACCCAAACTAGCTATCCAGTGTTTTTTACTGTAGGTTCTCAGTCTGAGTGAACAGCATCATGGTGACACCAGTGAGAGACAGTGATGTGCTTCAGCATCTTCAGAACTATCTGTCCAAGAAGAGCCAGGAGCAATTCCACAGTGCGTAGGGCTGGAGGTAGATAGTTACAGAGAAACCTCTGTTGGAAAAGGTGGTGTGTTTCAGGGGGTGCACTGGCATGACACCAGCAAAATGGGGGAATGACTTTACACCCACCTTATATATTTTTATGAAATAAAATTTAAGGGGGAAAGTTAAACTGAAAAAAGTTGAACAGTTATATATCAAGCTATCCAAACGCATGGCAGGCCTAGAAGAAACCTGGTGTGTTCATTGATGAATTATGGGGAAAATCTCACTCTCTCAATTGATGACAATATTGGTTTTCATCCAGTGTGCATCTATTTGCAGGAAAAGCACAGGCCAACATCTTAGGGTCACAGCCTGTGGCATGGGGAACATCAGAACATCTCTCCTGCTGTGTTCTCACACTGGGAAAAAACCGAGATCAGGAGCAGTTTTAAGTGAGGCATCAGCAGTGCCCTGTGGCAGATGTGGAGGTGACTTGGCGTGCTCTCTTTCCAGCCTGGGAGTTCACACGTGGGCCGATGCATTGGCTGTGGCATGGTGAATGTCAGCACTAACTGAGGAGCCCTGGGGATGCTGGAAGCAGAACTCCAAAGCAACAGGATAAAGCACAGCTCCCACGGACAAAACATGTGAGCTCAGAGAGCACAGATGGGCAAAACCTTCTTACAGGACACTGGGCCAACTAAGGCTTAGAGCTGCTATTATTCTGCGTGTTCTAGGGACAAATAAAACAGTCAGCATCAGCAACACAATTTGTCCAAGATGTATAAAGAAGTTCAACAGAAAATGTTTTATAATGTCTATGTATATTATTTGAGGCTTGAAGTATCGACCACTGCTGGATGGAACTGAAATTGTTCCTTTTTAAAATGAGTGTGGGCATCTTTCATATCATTGATCATGGTCATGGCAAACGTCATCCTGTGTAACACCAAAAATGAAAAAACCCTGCAATGGACTGGCATCCTGTCCAGGCTGGACCCAGCATTACACAGTGATTCCTTGCATGATTCTATGTTTTTTGTTAGCCTAGACTGGACAAATGGTTCTGGACAATGAAATGATAAAGGAACTATTATTATTAACGTCAACAAAATTCCTCAAAATGGATTGTTTAAAAACTACCCAAAATAGAACTTTGTTTTTGCTAAGAACCTTGGCAGAACCATGTTGGAAGTGGTGTTGGATTAAAATTACTAAAATAAACTGAAAACAGTTCTCATAACACAGGTCTAACATATTACCCATAGGTTAACAGAAATGGACATTTATATTTAGTCTTTTGTGCATTACATACAAATTGAATGCAATAATGAAATTGCGGGAAAAAAAGCAAGTTCACATTTTAGGATGGTCAGTATATTGTTTGCATTAAGGCAAGCAATTAATGTTACCTTATGCTGTATCTTGCTTGGTGTTCATAAGGTCTGGCTAATAACACATTCTGAAAAGGTGATGTGGGGCAGCATGTTCCAGCCTCTTATAGCTGTTTATTACCCTTCAGCCCAACCAACCATTACTACTGCCAGTTTGTGAACACTAATTTTTCCCTGAGCTCTAAACAAATTTCTGGAGTCATAATGTTACAAAGCACGACTGAGGGATTACAAGTTAATGAACAGGCACAAATATGACATGTAGTCTACATGTTTGGTGGCTGTTTGGGTAAGCTGTCCTTAACCTTTGATGACATACGTGAGGTAAGTGGAAGACAATGGAACGCTGGCAGCTCACTAAATGCACGTGTGTGTTTGTGTGTGTGTGTTTACAAAATACACAATAGCTTAATTGTACTGGTGGTTTTTCATATCTTTTCACTTATATTGTGTGTCTGTGTCAGGCAGACTGCTCTGTTAAAATCACGAAAACCCATCTGGTGGCCACTAACTGATTGAGGAATTGTTCTGACGGCTGCCATGGAATCTGGAATGGAACTGAGTAACTTAACATTCTAGCAGGGCTACATCACCATAGAAACCATATTATGGATGATTTTTTAAACAGATGTTGTAAAATTATGATTATGGAGCCCAATATAACCTCATAGTATTACATTTCCAGAGTGAAATAAAGCTTTATTATTTCTATGACTTTCCTGGCAGAAAGAGAAAAATTCTGGGCAAGGAGTTCCATACCACACACTGATGTCATCATAACGAGACAGATGTTACTGACTCCACCCCTCTTCCCTACTGAAGAGGAAGAGGAGTAGGGAGAGGAAGATGGTCCAGATCTGAACTCTCCGTTCCTGGAAACCTGACAAAGCAAACACCAGAGCGGTCTCCTGCTCATTTGTTTTCTCTGTCCACATTCCTGGTAAAAAAAAAATGTTCCGGCGCCAGCCTATTACATTAACCGCAGCATTTCGCGCAGTCATTTAATCATCAGTCAGACACAACCACATGCAAAAAGAAATAAAGTCATTAGTGACACGTGTGTGCATTTGTCTAAACAAGAGCCCTGGGGTGACCTCTGTGCTGTATTCCAGTCTTCATTCTTCCTTTCATCAGCACTACACAGTTCACAAACCCTCTTTCAACCCGTCAACAAACTCTAATACATCCACTAACACAACTCATCCATGGGAATTTGACATTTGACCTCAAAAGCACACACCTTCACGGACTCACACATACTGCAGGTAATCAATCTGCTACATGGGCCAAATCACCCTGCACACCCTTTCAGATAACAGAACACAGAAAGATGAGGAAGACCAAGAGGACTGGAGTAGCCAGGGCGTTGAAGTAGCAGTGCATGTCTTTTCCATTGTCCCGTAACTCTCCTCCTCTCCTCTTGAGTTTGTTAATTCAAAACACACACACGCGGGTGAACACGCACGCGTGCATCACACAGCCAACTTCTGTAGTGTTCCCACGGAGAAATGGAAGCTATTCATTACCCAAGGTAGAAGACTTCTCACTGAAGTCACTGAGCACATTTTGTGTTCTCACACAGCCCGCAGTTTGATGCAGTTTTATAGCTCTTTATTTACAGAAGTGCTTTAAATTAAGTGTCATTTTCAAGGGTTTAAATTCCCTTCAAGGGACTAAAACCAGCGACTCACCTGGGCAACAGTCCAACCAAAAAGACGGAAATGGGTTTGTATACAAAGACATCACGTTAAAGTTAAGTTATAGGTAAAAAGATGATAGTTTTGATAGTAACTCACAAAACCAAAAAAATCCAAGACCTGTGTGTTCAGAATGCAGAGGCCATATGAGAAAACACTAAGTTGTTACTGTTTTATGAGGTAAGCAATGTGTTAATATTCAACATGTAGCCAGTAGATTACACTTCTTGCACACTTGCCACCCACATCATAAAAGTAGCATATAATCACTTAAGTATAAATGATAACAGCAATAAAATACATTGAGTATTATGTGCAGCAGGAAGGTGTCATACACAGAACATTGACATTGCAGATAACAATAACAGCTATCATTACAGAATTAGACTTGCAGTCACTACTAGCCTGTGTGAATTACGGTACCAGTAGATTGTAATAAAGGGCTTGTACAGTACAATGGTTCATATTACATTTGGTAGTGCAAGTGGCTGTGGATGACCAAATGTAACTTTAAAATATATAAATAAATAAATCCTTGGTATGATTAATGCATCTTGTTTCTCTTTTTAATGATTTTCAGATTTATTTATTCATTTATTTTTTTAAATCTTCATAAAATGACCAGGTTAGAACACCAGGAGTTAAAAGGGTGAAGTGCAAAAATGTAAGGGGATGTGAGGTAATAATGGGGGTTCAGGATTGGCCTGCAGATGGAAACTGTTATTGAATCTGGCAAGTTGCATTACAATGCTGTGACATCTTCTCCTGAAGGCAGGTGGAAGACGTGGTCTCCAAAATGACTGACTCAGGTCTTGTAGTGCGTTTTGTGTTTTATCGCGGCAGGGATTTTTGTTGCAAATGAAATAAAATGAAGACGGTACAAGTCCCGTGAACTCTTGTGCCCTCCAAAGCCTTCCTGAACACATAGTTTGGTGCTGACACACCAGTCAGGGTTGCCTTCAGAGAAGATGCTTGCAGCAGTGTTTCATGCCTTTCACACATTTGTTAGTGTATTTGCTTTACTGGTTTTTATAAATCATTCAGCCTTTCACTTTGACAGTTAATATGCCTTTAGCAATAATTTGGCTTTTATGGGGTCAGAGAAAGACTCCACAAGGTCCTACTGGGACTCTTGTATTCTTAGGTGCTTAGGTGGACCCAACAGAATTTGCAACAATTATGGCCCAACAGTGCTGTTTGAGCCCACTGGCAGAATTTTCAGCCAATTTGTGAAATTTTAGTCTGTTGGAGGGGGGAAGGTTGTACAGGTTCACTTCCAGGCACAACAGTGCTTTCTTTGTAACATTTTGATCTATCGCTGGTAATTAAAGAATGAGGCAAACGTCTGGGTGCGTTTTCAACCAACCCCCACACACACACACACACACACACTTCTTTCACTTGGACTTCACTGAACATATATGGCCAGGTTTTAGGTGCTTGGTGATTTATGAGCCTAATTAATTTTTGTTTTTTTTTTTCCCTCAGACCTGTCCTCGAAGTCTGACTGGAGACAATGGGAGGAGCAGCTATGGGAGGAGCAGCTAAGAAGGCTGACAGATGGATTGGTTTCATAGACTGGTGAGCGGAACATTACCATACACACGCCTGAACCCTTTTCACCTCTCATTTCTAGAGCACTCTGCCAAACTCAGCCTGAAGCCTTCAGATCCACGTTCTTCTACTTTTCACATTTCTTCTCAATTCTGCTCGTTCTCATAAAGCAACTTTCACAAACCACTTAGTAAAGTCTTACCTACAACAATTAGACATGCTACCAGTTGTGGTTCTAGCTCCTACTAGGAACCGCATTTATACCCTGTTATTTATTGTGTGAGTTACAGATATTGCACACCTTCAGGCATTTACACAGAAGACCAGGTACTGACAAGACTGCGAGTTAATCTCTTACCCTGCAGGTATTTGAACCTGAAAACTTTGGGTCTCCAGTCCAGCTGTTCACTGACTGTGCCTATTCCTATCCAAAACTACAGCCAATCTGGCTGCATGCAATGTTCTGGGTTTGAGTATTTCATAATCAAAGTGAACCACTATGATTATAATTTTGAAGTAACACACTTTACACCTAACAGTATAATCCCTGGTTTTAAATCAACCCTGGGCAATTTTCATTAAAGGAAGCCACAGGTATGGTGAGTGAAAAGTTAAATTTGCTATACTACCCAGAAAGAAAATTACTTGAAAACTACAAAATATGACTACATTTAAACAAATTTATTTATGCAATACATTCTGACAACTAGATAAGAAGTATGAAAAAACAAGAACATTAATGAAATAGTGAAACAGTCTTGTGACAATTTCATCACTAGAGCCAAATAATGACAAAATTTACCATTACCAAGTGGCAACGTGTAAAACAGTCACACATCCTGACTCTGTGGGACATATTAAACTATGATATCTTCATAACTTTATTCACGGTTCCTTAGTAGGTATACCTGCAAGAGAATTTGAGCTGCACATGTATAGGCACAACTGCTTTTGCTGCATTAACACAGAGTGCCATTGCAATTGCTTCCCTTGTTTTAAATAACTTTTTAAAGCAAGCACACAAATACACCACCTCATACCTTTGCCTACCATTTTACTGAATGAATGAATCCCTATGAATGAATCCCAAACCAACACAACTGTTATATCAAAACAAAAAAAAAAACATCTTAAAACTGGTTAACTTTTTCAGGTTTGCTGTTTCATTGGGGCATTTCTTCATGTATATGAAAAGTTGTCAGAACAAGACAGCTGATGAAGAAACTGTCCTTGCTGTGCACAGTGTAGCACTGGGACAAACCCAGCCTATCCTTGGTTAGTGTGTAAGTACAGCCTTTCTTGAGGCTCATGGTAAATGGTGTGCAGTGCTTTTTAAAATATCTGCATTCACTTTCACACTATGCTTGAACAGTATATGAAAGCGTACCTTTCTGCATGATGGGTCTTATTCTAAACTTCTGAGTGGACATGACCAGTTGTGCATGAAGCCCACAGGCCAATGGTACTGCAACCACAACCTGTAAATCTTTGGAGGTTAATTTCACAAATAGAGCCCAGATCAGAGACCTTTGGTTCACTTTCCCTCCCACACCCCAGCACCCCCTCCCCTTTTTCCCCCACATGTGGCAGTAATCAGAAGGCCCAATCAGTGGAGGAGCCAGTAATGTCGGGGGCGGGTGGGGTGGTCGTGTAATAGAAACCAGACTATTGTGAATGCTGTTCAGGTCTTCGTCACAACCATTTGCATCTTGTTCATGGAAAGCCTATGGTCTATTTGAGTCACACTTCCTCTGATTCACACACACACACGCTGCTAATGCATGGTACACATATGCACACGTAAACAGTTCAAACATACACTCTGGCTGAATGAATATGACACCTCCCTCCCCCCCTTCTGTTTTTCTATGCGAGTTCAGGTCACCACATACTCCACATCTCATCTCACTTTGTCAGGTTATCAAGAGTCTTGTTTTTGGAGTTTGTAGGCTTGATCAGTCAGGACCCCCCAGTCCATGAGTCAAATAGCTCAAAGGTTATGTCTCCTTTGACCTCCCTTCTGCAACATGTGGCTTGCCACTCTGATCAACCCCTCCCACACCACCTCATTTTAGTAATTAGATACCAAGTACCTGGTTGCAGGTTAAACACTGCAAATTTAGCAAACTGAAGGTCAGAAACCACAACCAAAGAGACAAAAAACAGCTTGTGGGGTTGCTCGTATGGTGCCCCCCTAATTTTCATCAGTGTTTTGGAAATGCTCAAAACATGAACTTCATGTCACTCCTTGCAGGCCAGGAAGACTCACCAGAGCATAAGAGGTATACTCCCAGAACCAGGACAAAGCACAGGCAGAAGCCTCCCTCCCTCTGCTTTTTCTCTTTGCTGCTGCTAACAGCCCATCTGCACCTGTGTCACTGTCTGTTTTTGTTATGACTAGTATTACACACAATTACACATTACCAACACCTTTATTTGAGCTGTAACTGCTCACTGTAAAAGCAACTTGCATCTTCCTCCGAGAGCACAGTATGCTCTGGCTGTTCCAGTGGAAAAACACCAGCGTATTCATCTCTCAATTTCACATACACACTCCCACAAACATCCCTTCCTTCAACACCACAGAAATAGTGTCAAGAAGTAAACATCTTTCCTGCACCACGCGCTAAAGTAATATCTTCATGATCCTCCTCTTCACACATATGCTTAGAGAGGCTGCATGTCTGAGCAGGCCTGGCCTTCTGTAGGGCAGGATGAAAGCCATGGGCCTGGCAAACAGTATGACCCACCCCCTACTATCCCACATTTACAAATGTAATCATAAAAATTTTTCTTCAATAACAAAAAGCACACACATTAATGCACAAAAATTCGACAGTACCATTTTAATGGCAAAACCCTTTAAAATTGTTTTTCAGGCTGATCATTAACATCCAGTCAGCAACCCCTGCCAACATTTTTTCCAAAGGAGCAGTAGCCCCAGGGGATGGCCTGGAGATGACCCTTAGATTAGGGAACCAACCATTCTGGAGAGAGGACTGAGTAGGACCAACAGGACATCTCACCTGAGAAAGGTAAAAAAAAAAAATGAATACAGCACTAAGTGGAGTCACCCTCATATGGTCAATTTAAATTACAATGGTGAGGTGACGTGTGGTACTGTGTCTAGTGTTATATGTGGGTCTGAACAAAGCCCTCACCTGATGTGGAGTTGGCATTTTCTCCCCATGTTTGCATGCATGTCCTGTTTGTGTACCAGTGTGTCTGAAGGCTGACTGGATGAACCAAGAACTCTCTACTGCCCCTAGTGTGTGTGAGAAACCACCCAGCCTAGGACAAGCGTCCCAGCGAGTGTGTATTCTGCTTTGTTCCCAATATTTCTGGGAATCTTCCAGTTTGAAAAAGCTATTAATTCACCATACATATAATCACTTTTTTAAGTACTTTTTATTAAAGTACATGACAGTTTTACCTGTGTACCCATCTAGTTTTGTATATGCCCAACAATAAATGACAGAATTTTACTCAGGAGCACAACCCATTCTGCACTCCACTAATTTGTGTGAAACTGATGACTGACTTCCATTTTAAACATACAAAATGCAAACAGTATCATCATGAAGGTTTCTGAAGCCTCTGTAAAGTGAAATTGATGAACCATAAGCCTGCTGCACATTAATAAACATTGTGGCAAGTTGCATGCACCTAACTGATCTTTAATTTTATTTCTATAACACGAGTGGAAAAATATGGAAATTACCCTCTCACAAACAGTGCTTGCTATGATGCCAGATATGTTTCTAAGTTGACCGCGCAGATAAACTAGTTCAGAACCTTCTAGCTGCTGCCAGTGTTAAACTAACAAAAAAATGCTAATTAGTGGGAATGAAACCATAGAAAGCAATGGCCAAAAAGAGTAAAATATCAGGTAACTGAAGTTGTTCCTTAAGAAATATCTCAATTTTTGTAACCAAATGTGAGGTTTAACTTTGCAGTTCCATACACTGTTAAGAAAGGTTCTGCAACATCAGAATATGGCTACACAGAGAGGGGAAAAGAAAAAAAAAAAAAAAAAAAAAAGTCATCTTAAACATAAGACTCTGGAAGATAATTAAAATGCGCCAATTTAAAAATATAGCACTGATAAATGTTCACCTGCATAACTCAGCTGGATGTCTGACAAATGTTTTCCATCTTTCATGGCAGAGGTACCAAAATCATTTTCTTATTGTAAATCAGGACTCCTTCGTATTTCAATTACATAAAAGAATGTCCCCCAGCTCACGCACCATGTAGGCCAAAGAGCCTTTCTACTGCTCAAGATTAACACAAATTTTTGTCTGCACAGTGGATTCACATCTCAAGCGACCACTGGATGTCTGAAATGGTACCATGTAATTACTGTACTGTAACAAGGTTCTATACTGGCTGAGATCTGGTCTGGAAACTCAGGTTCTGGATTTTATAAAAACCGTAAACTCACCTTTCAACATTACACTAACAGCGAATTTAATAGCATGATATTCCTGCATGACAGTTTGACAGTACCCCACAGACAGCAGAGAGGAAAACGGCCAAATTAGGGTTATTACAGCATGTGAAAGGGCTCCAACAGTAGGCTTGGTTCAGTTCGTAGACAGGTGTGGCCTGGGCAAATGCTGCCGTCCAGAAAGGGAGGGGCCAAGGAGCAAAAACTTGTCAGATGGTAAAGGACCCCATGGCGCCCACCACATCCGTGTCCACAAAGTTCGTATGAGACCTCTTCTCTCCAACCCGTCCATTTAGTTACCTACAGATCTCTTGCCTGGGGGGAGGGGGGAAAAAAAAAAAAAAAAAAAACTTCATGTGTGTGTATGCCCTGACTTGCGCGCGCGCGCGCGCACACACACACACACACACACACACACACACACACACACACACACACAACTTTACAGCAATGACATCCCAGTAATCAAAACCTATGGTTATTCAAACAGTAGTAAATCAACTGTGTACAGTGGCCCCAGAAAGTATTTGGTCATGCTTAAATTGCCAATTTTTGAATTACATAAAATATCAACCCAAATCACATTTACATTAAAGAAACTTAAGCATGATTTTAAGGCAAAATTTTTAAAATGTTAAGTTTTTAAAACATATATACCGTTCTAAATTAAAAGTATCCAAACAGTTAAATCCATTGTGGTTGACAAGCTTAGTGGAACGTGTTCATGGATGAGGTGATGAACGACCTTTAAGAACACCCATATGTTTGTAAAGAAACTGCAGTGGGTGTATGAACCGGCCATCTTGGAGCAGTTCTTTCAGGGCAGTTGTTAAAATGGTTAAATGTAGTTCTCAGAAAAGGCATTGTTTATTTCCACAAAGAAGGCAACTGTGACACATTAGCAAAAACCTGACATTTCTGTTCAAATACGTTTTGGGGCCACTGTATTTTGGAAGTGTATTTAATAATGCATAAAAAAAAAACCTGTAAACAGAGAACGTTACTGGGTGATGGCAAGCCACAAACGGATACAAAATCAAATTACGTATATCTTAAACTTGGAAACGTGGCTTGCACTGAACACCTCAAAAATCAAAGGTGACAGTGAGAGAGGAGAGAGAGACCTACATCAAAAAGCCTCAAGGTCAACTGGTAAATGACAGCCACTAAGCTCACGTGTGTGGTGCATCGTAATCTGCATATGTATCGGGGAGACACCTGGAACACCAGAGGGGAAACAACTAACGAGGGGGCCTACCTCATGTCTGGCTGTCAGCTAAACATTTTCTTTAACTTGGAGAGGAAGCCCTCTTGCTGTTTCTCCTGCCCTGCCTCAGACTGCTTCGATCTACTGCCCCCACCTGGACATAAATGGGTAACGCATCAGCCAGTATTAGCGCAGCAAGCCAGTGTTCTGACCGTTTTCAGTTAAATGGCATTACATCTTTAATCTCTAAAGCTGCAAGCATCATTGCTACAGCCTTAGAATATTATCAAAAATTGTGCCAAAAATGCCGGTCACTTTTGGAAAATGTGCCTTTGCAAAGATAAAAAATAAACTCTAAGTACACGCACATGTGCGTCTCTCTCTCCCTCCCTCTCATGGTCTCATTCATGTGGAAGAGGCCTCCCTACCTGCTGTCGTGGCTGTGACCCCATTCACCGTCCCTTCAACATCGGTCTCATCTTCAGCATAGCTCAGGAGTAGCGCCCGCTGCCTGTCAGTCAGCCTCCTTGGTGGGGCAAAAAGAGAAAGAAAGAAGTTTGTTATAATCTTTGCATGTTATAACTGAAAAATACACCATGTGAACCACATGCTGCATTATACCAAGTGTATCAAAAAACAGAGGAAGTACAAAAACTGCATACAAATGTTTACATTTCATTACAGAATTTTAAAGTGTTTAAAAGCCACCTAACCTAGTAAATACAACTCAACCATTAAACAGTAACCACATATCCAAGTATATAATCTTTAGTCAGTTTATATATTAAATTGTACTTATAGATTTACAATCATTGATCTACACAGTTAAGTAGTCAATCAGACTTCATAGTTAATGCAGTAAAACAATGAAACTGGCTAAACATGCACTTTTCCTCAACATGTGGTTGGAAGATTCCAAGTTTCAACAATCTCAAGTGTTGTTCATTAGCAGCTGGACTTGCTTTGAAATCTTGAAGACATTTCACCTCTCGTGCAAAAGGCTTTTACAGCTCTCTCTCTCAACACTCTCACTGAGGTTCCTTAGTTGTTCACACTTGGACCTGTGTGACTCTAACAGCTCATATTGTGTGGTGCATCATAACAGCTCATCAATTTACATTAATAGTCTTATAGCAACATTGTATTTTGCAATGTTATCATGCCCAGGAGGGGTTGGACAGCCAGTCAACCATGAGGTTTGTTTTTCCTCCACTCCTCACCTCCGTCGTCATCTATCTTTAAAATTATTGAAATTGGGTGAATTTATTACTTAAGATTGTAATTTGTTTTCGTAAAATGCACTGAAGCAACATGTTGCAATAGGCACTATATGACAATTGAATACTGTGCATTCATTTAAATGCTACAACTGTGCATGCACATTACTATCACATGTGCTGCTGCTGCTTCCATTGTTACACTTTATTTCGATTCCCTGTAAATTGTTTTATTGTCTAATTTTAAAAATGTTGCACAATACAGATGTCAAATTTAGTTGTACTAACACAACAAAGTTGTCTTAATTACAGCTGAGATATGCTGGTCTTTATTAGTATATCTCAAGAGCACCCTGTAGGGGGAGACATATCCCAGGTCTTACTTGGGAACTCGGATCTTGATGTGAACATAATGGTCTCCATAGCCATAGCTGTGTACCCGAGGCATCCCCTTTCCAGCCAGATGGATCCGCTGGTCTGGCTGAATTCCAGCTGGTATCTGCAGGTGAGCGAACACATATGAATGCAGGACAGGGCATCCAAGCTACTACAAAATGATATGGATGAGAAGTATTTTCTCTATAGCAGTGGTTCCCAACTGGTCTAACCTCAGGGTCCATATTTCTACTTAGTCATTAGTGCAAGATCCACACAAAAGTTAAATCAACACACATTTCAATTTTCTTCATAAACTATCAATAAATATAGAGTAATTCCTGGTGACTAGAATGTTCTTGCATGTGTTTGAATGCTGTGCAAAAAAAACAATTATTGTTAAACAGAAATATTGCTTTAAAAAAAAAATAAATAAATAAACGGACTACAGCAGAATGGAGTGAAAATTTTAGAAGACCGCTAAGGGGTAGCACAGCCTCCATTAGCCTCTACAACTGGAAACAGTATTTCACAATAAAACCACTGTACCAGAAATGTACTATACACTTATAGTACATATTTCGGGGGGTTTTTTTTTTTTTGTGATCATCGCAATTCACATGCGGTCCATTCAGTATATATTCACAACCCACCAGATGGCAATCACTGCTCTACAGCCAGCGCAGTGTCCGGATTTCAAATGCACAAAAAGAGTGATTTTCTGTCTTTGAGAAGCAAACAATATTGCCATATATAAATTAAAACTCAAATTATAGTGTTTATCATTGCCTGTTATGAAGCTACATGAGATTTTAAATAAGTAATAAGGCTGAGTGACTGACGCTTCTTATAAGATTTAACAGTGAGTGTGTACATATACCATGTCTATTGGTCACCGTTTCACTCACCGCAATGTTAATGGTCTCATAAAGTCCTTGTGCCCTTGCAGTGCCACCTAGAATGGCCTGGCACACCGAGATTAGGACATCAGAGTGAATATCAGCCCCATCTCGCCTAAACACTGGGCTTTTCTGCACCTGTAATCAATCAGGAAAAGGAATTGGACCAATCATTGCTCAGTACAGCCTTACCCTCCAATTACAATACAGATACACCTCACCCATTTCATCATTTTGATTTCCATGTTTGATTTCAGTACAGTTTTTTTTTTTTTTTTTTTTAAATAGAAAAAAACTAACTTAAATTCAGTTTATCTAACTTTGTGTCGGTCAGTTTTTAAAGGGTTTATTCTAATTCAGTTGTTTTTCTAGTTAAGTTGGAATGAATTAACGGCATACAGCTATAGCTTGCCCTACCACAAAGCCTGAAAACTACAAACTACAACGAGACAAGCCACAAAAAACTATTAAATACCAAACACCAATCACATTATGGCAAGTCACACCACACAATCAATACTCTACAAAATGTAAAAAGTCAATTAATGTGTATATTGTATGAACAGATCAGGGGTGGAGAATCATGGTTCTGTAGGACCACAGTGGGTACAGGTCTTAGTGGTCAAATTGAATGAATTGGCTGAAACAATCTTAACTAATCAACAATGTAATTGATATTGACCATCTGTATGCACTTAGTTCTCTTAACCCACTTAGAGGAAAGAATACAAAAAAGAATGTTAACAGACTGTTGTGCTTTAAGATCCATAGCAAAAATATAAAACCACATATTACAATATCACTAACTAAAATCAGAAAATGTGTGGATAATTCAGCATGGTGTTTAATTCTAACCAGCACTCAATTGTATTTATGAACTGTAAAACAACAATGAATGATTAATCAGGACCAGTGATGTATGCGATTATGAACAAGACATGCATCAAAATATAATAACCATTAGAAAATGTTAAGCAGTACCACCAGTAAGTCTCTCTGATGCTTCTTATGTGATTAAAAATAGTTTGTTGAGAATTTCTGGAGACACAGTAAATAAACTTAATATTTAATTGAAATTAAGGTTCAATTAAAAGAAATTGGTTGAAACAAAAACCTGCACAGACTGCAGCCCTCCAGGACAATGATTCCACACCCCTTGAACAGACCGTTAGATTTGAGTACCCAAAGTTTTATTTTGTAGTAGTGGATGATCTTACTACTTCTATGTGACTGCATTCCTGTCCTGTTAGACTCAGCCACTCCACTCACCCGGAACGTGATGAAGATCTCCTTCTTCCCAACTGGCATCCTTACCGTTTGGCCATCTTCAACCCCTGTAACAAAGTGCTGCAATGTTACCCACAATATTCCTAAAAACAAAGCATTTAGCTGTGGATACTGATGAACATCCCAGCCTAGAAGACGCACCTGCAGGCACAGGTACAGTGACGGTGCGCCGCTGCATAGTCTGTCCTGTCCCACGACATGAGACACAGGGTGTAGTCATGATAGAGCCCCGCCCTCCACAGCGGCGGCATGATGATCGCATCACAAAAGGCCCTGTGTTTACAGTCTCCTACACACACGAGCAAAGATTAAACATCTTAACAGTAATTCTCATGATTCTGCTAATCAAGACAAGTAGCTGGACAACAGGTAGCAACCAGATGCACTACAATCTGACAGAGCAAGTACATAACAGTGTGAAGGGCTACGTTTCTATGGAGACCAAGGCCCATAAAGAAAGCTAAGATTATGGACACATGACTGTCGAGCCCTAAAACCACATACCATGCCAGTGCCATTGCAGTAGTGGCAGTGCCGGAGCTTGGTGCCCGGCTCATTGCCTTTTCCACCACACCGTTGGCACGTATCTTCCAGACTAAAGGTAATCTCCTTGTTGACGCCCTTGGCCGCCTGCATGAACGTCAGCTCCATGACGTACTGAGGGAAAAGAAATAAAGGCTTAACCACAGGCAGCTCCAGCCCTGACTACATGTGCTAGTGGGATTTCTCACTAAGAGGTCTATTTGAATAACCACATTGACCACACAAGTTTCACTTGCAGCAATTTAACATGCATGCTTGCTCCTGCTATACGTGCTTCTTAGTGCTTAAGAGCTTTGTTATTTTGCTGTACAATAATTTTCTTCAATAAACACAGAACAGCCAAGGGTCTCGAGATGCCCATTAGTTTACAGCATTGATTTGATATGTCAACATTCATTTAAATGGCCAAGACTGACCTCCTGTGGCTGGTCAAACATGGAGCTAAAATCGCCAAAACCTCTGCCTCCAGAGAACTCCCCAAAGATCTTCCGAAAAAGCTCTTCAGGATCTACAGAGGCCCCACCCCTCCAGTACTGCTGGCCCGCCCCAGCCTGGCCTGGGTCAAAACCAGCTGTGCCGTATGTGTCGTACTGCTTTCTCTTGACCTCGTCACTCAATACCTGGACAAGATGGTGGGCACACAACATGATCACAGCTAGTCAAATACCATCGTACTATCCAACTCCCAACAGAACCTGAAAAGTCATTTATCTCCTTCCTGTCAAAGGTCAATATTAATGTACCATTATCCATAACCCCAAAGTCAGTATATTGAACCTGAGCTCACACAAACACAAAAACCAACTAAAAATGTAAAAATATCCCACCATTATGTGGTGCATTTTTAAGTGCAGTTTCTAACAGCTCTCTCCAGGTAAAGGTGAACTATGATTAACAAATCAAAAAATATTAATTGGACTCAACTCTGTGTAAAAAATACTAAGTACCTCATATGCTTCTGCCAGCTTGGCAAACTTCTCCTTGGCCTGGGGGTCATCCTGATTGGTATCTGGGTGGTACTTTTTGGCCATCTGAAAGTGAAAAATTAAAATAGGTCATCCTGAGCCTTAACATCAATTTATTGGTAAGAGACTGTGGGGATTTCACATTTAGAAGAAGCAGAGAACATGTACAATTTCATTATGCATTGCTCCATTTCCATAAAATGTTTATAAATTAACTTTTAATAATTAGGCATTTAGCAGACACTTTTATCCAAAGCGACTTACAACATTTCATATACTTGTTACAATGAGCTAGTGCTGGGTCTCTCGCTCAAGGACACACCTGGTGGCTGGGCCGGGATTCGAACCAGGAGACTTCTGCATGTTCTACCCATTGTGCCACTAGGCCACGTTATTATTATTATTAACTTTAATAATTATTATATAATTATCTTTAATAATTATTTAATTTATTACACAATAAAGGTATTTGTGATTGATTTATGGTGGCAATATTGTGTTTATACTCTTACATTAACTCTTTATTGAATTCAGCAGCATAGAAAAAATACTGGCATGTTTATGACAAATACAGAAATACATTATGCAATGAATAATGTAGCAGTATCAGTGTACATATGCCAATATACACAGCTTGGCCTCTGTATAGTGGGTAAGCAACATACCAATGTGGACAAAGTTCAGGGGAAAGGCAGCAAAAGCATTGTGTAAGTGAAGCTTAAAATGGAGCTGGGACTACCCACTCTACGTTTAACACAAATTTAGCTGTTTATGGACACTAAATGTAATGTAAATCTGACATACTGATAAAGTAGTTTAAATACGTATTTTTAAAATAATAGCACTGGTTACATATTAGCACATTGGGAAAATTGTTACTTAGGAGATCGGGGGTTGAGTTTTTGTTACAGCAATGCCTCTGAACATCACTGAAGGGGTGCAAAAGATTATAGATAAATCTGTTTAAGTCTGTGAATTGTTGAGAGGAGCTGAATATTGTGTAAACTGTTGTTTTTTTCTTCTCTGAAAATAAGTAATCTCTGAGTACCACTCATCTTGGTACACCTCTGTACCATTCGACCAGTGAGGTACAAATGGGGTTCTATCTTTAACACATTTAAAATCTCTTCATGTGATTAAACATATCACTGAAGCAAGTTGTGTTGCCTTCGAAAACACAAGTGGACCCAATAACTTTGAAATACAAAAATGTAGGCCAACTGTTTGCTTTTAAGTTTGAAAGCTCTACAGTGCACGGTCCTCCATAAAGATATTATAGATGTTTTCATTCATTCTGAACAGATCAAGACACATAAGACAACATGTAAACACAGAATGACATTTCCCACCTGGTAATAGGCTTTCTTGATCTCCTTTTGAGAGGCTGACCGTGGCACCCCCAGCACCTGATAGTAGTCCTCCCTGCTGGTGACAGGGGTGGTAGTGTGGAAGGACAGTGCACAGAAAACATGTGGACTCCTCGTTGCTGTCAGAAAATGAAACATACAAGGTTTTTTGGCACAATATTTACAAAAACCGAGTGTCTGCCTTTAAGAGACTTTGGTCAGCTCATTGTTTTGTAAATTCCAGAAGTTTCTGTGGGTGGCGAGAGTAGCACGGCTTCAAGTATGAAAAGAGCAGTATTGTCAACCTTTGTTTCATTTTCCATCGTTTAAGTAATGAGATAGATAATGATTATTTTAAATTATGTTTATTGCTAAGTCGATATAGACATATAGACAGCCGTAACTTTCTCGTTTTGCTCAATTAGAAATTTAACGATATGGATTACAAGAACATGCTCACGCAATTTAGGAATTTTATTTTTACAAGTTTTACCATCTAAAAGGGATTCTCCCTTTGTGTGTTTAATGGGAACACGAAAACGTTTCCAGTTTTACTGCCAAAGTATTTTACATATAAAGAAATTGTGCATTTAACAAGCGCTCGCTTTTTCATATTTGTGTACATGTTGGTTGGAATTCGACACCACTTCGGGGGACGGTGGGTCACCTACAACTAACGCCCCTCACTGCCCAGCTAGTAACTGCATTACAGCCTAACAGGCCAGCTAGTACGTATTACACTGAGATTCAAGGTCGAGTTGTGAACCGGAAGTAGAAACTTTTTTTTTTTTTGCTATGGGTAAATCATTCCTTACGTTTTCTCGACAACACGCATATCCTGGTAACATGTGCCTCGTTATCCGTTAATTTTGATTCATTTAACAAGCTACATATTTATATTTGCGCAAATTCACTGTTAAAACAACTATCAAAAGCTGACATTCAATTCTTCTGCAGACCTACACAGAATAAAGTTGATTACATCATGCGTCTTCTCCACCACAGCTAAAGGGATTCGTTCGTTTAATTTCTGTATAGGACGCGATTAATCTTAGTACATCAGTAGAATTTCAATAATAAGTTGCTAAACCATACTATGTTATCGAACTCCTTCGCTTACCAGTTAGCTAGTCATGCCGGTACATTTTTTTTTTACCTGCTAGTGCCCTCAATGTCAGCGTGCTCCCAGCTCCCCGGCATATCACGTTGCCCGCGGATGGGTGATGTTGGGTTCCGAAAGTAGAAAAACGTATGACTTCTGTAGCATGCAACGAAGCAAGTCTGGAAAAGAGTCTGCGTTGTCCACGGGACACAGCAATTGACATCCATCGAGCTGAAAGACAAACGACAGAAGACGCCATCGTACTAACAGCACCCACTACAGATGTCAGCAGCGCATGTCACCTAGGCTGAAGTAGAACGCATGCGTCAATTTCAAATATTCCGTATTTTGCAGGCTCGTAATATAAGTTCCGCTTTCAGCTGTCGTTTATTAAGCGGTTTAACACACACTAATGGTTCGATTTTGGCTTTAACATTGGTTTATTCATAACTACGTTCTGACACCAATGTATTTATGAAAATACGCAGTCTCAAGGTACGTGACCAAGTCGGATACAGTAGTACGGCACTCTAGTTGTGTGTTTACGCATACAGAGGTTAGTTTCTGTATCTGTGACGTCACTTGCAGTTAGCAATAATGATGTCAAAAATGGGTCTTTCGGGAAATCAAATATTTGAAACGATTGATTCGGAAAACACGGATGTCTTGTAATGTTAGAAACATTATTTCGCTTTTGCCATCACTAGTTAATAGTAAAGTTCTTTACTGAAGTACGGGCGACCCGAGTGTCAACTTCTTTTCTAAAACACAAACGTATGTGCTTTTGTCTCCTCAGGTGTTTGTGTGAATAAGAGGGCATACCCAAAGGCAAAGGCTTGCAAATATCTGGGCATCAAACACACTTCAGGCGAACAGTATGTCTCTGAAATGCCTCTGAGCACTTCAACTGAGATACCACTAGATGGAACTCGTCAGACATTGGAGAAAATGTAATTAACTGGGCCTAATACACAAAGATTAGAAAGATTCTTAGAACTAACTATGCTGTGATGTGTGTACATTATGTGTAGACCAATGGAATGGTGTTACTTTTCCATCATTCGTCATATCAATGGTTATCAAACTTGGTGTTGGTGTCCTCAGTGGATGCAGATTTTTGTTCTGTAATCACAGTTTTTAATCCAGACATTCTCAACAAGAATTATTCATTTTTAATAATTATTTTGGAAGACAAAGACTTGCTGATGTTGCTTTTTAACAATTCTTATGTTTTTGAGTTATATTTTTGATCATTTAATCCATTTATTATTAATGGTAACTTAAATCACTGCTTATAATTAAGCATTCTTTATCACTGGCACCTGTTTTTTAGTAATTATTGCAATTTGAATAAATAAATGATTCCAGATTGAATTAAACATTATGCCTAATTATCCAAATGCAAATGATCAGGAAGAATACAGAGAAGAAACAATGTAATAGATATTTAATTGTCAAATTAAAATGAGTTAATTGCTTGGAAGAAAAACCTGCACCCACTGGGGCCACCAGGACCATGACTGAGAACCCCTGCATCATGTTATCTGTATCAGCTCTACTTAAGACATATCTGTGCATACAGAGTAATGAATGGCAGTCATATACAATAAACTGAACATGACAGCAGAAGTCAAGTATTATATCTATGGGAAACGTGCAACCAGTCCTACATATAGAAAGATTATTTGATGATTGGAACTTTATGCTTGTGTGATGAGTCAGTTGATTATTTCTTTTATTTATTTTTTATACAGTCTTTTATATACTTGTAACTTTTGTACTTGTGTCAAAATCGCACAGCTAAAATAGCTGACATTGAGAAACTGTAAATATACTTGTTCAAGTTTATACTTGCTTATTCTCTGAGAGGTCATAATGCTCCCTTTCTGGTTTTTAACTGTTTATTGGACCTGCAGACATCATTATTTGTTTGTGACATCATGGATTAAAGGATGTATGTTTTTAGAAGTGACACTGATGATAATTATATATTTATATATGTAGATGTAGCTATGCAGGAGGAAGTACCTCAAGTGTTAACAACAGGCAGCTAGAAGAACAAATGTAAATGGTAAGTAAGATACGATATATACACTCACTGGCCACTTTATTACGTACACTTTACTAATACCGGGTTGGACCCCCTTTTGCCTTCAGAACTGCCATAATTCTTCGTGGCATAGATTCAACAAGGTGTTGGAAACATTCCTCAGAGATTTTGGTCCATATTGACATGATAGCA
>JABJVR010017762.1:0-40646 GCA_025773905.1 Chitala chitala | reverse complement strand
ACACCGATACAGCACACCGATACAGTGTACTGACACAGCACACCGATACAGCATACTGACACAGCACACCGATACAGTGTACTGACACAGCACACCGATACAGCGTACTGACACAGAATACCATGCTTGAATTCTCCATGCTTCCATGCTTGAATTCTCACCATTCAGTGGAGATTCATTACAATGAATATTGAATGATGAATTGTGGTGGGTGGAGGTGGGGAGTATGGAAATGAGAACAGTTCAGTTGAAGCCCAGTCAATGGGGCTTCTGTGTTGGACACTGAGTGCTTCCTCTGCACTTATAATAGACAGAAAATAAAATCCAAATACAGTACTGATGGTCAGTTTAAATTTTCTGCAAATAGATTTTTTGTCCTTTCTGTTATTTGGTTTAGTGAGAAATACATCTATAGAATCAGGGTGTGGATTGTAACTCAAGTTCATATTTATGTTCAGCAACTGTCGCAATGATATAAAGCAGTCAGGTTACAAATGCAAACCAGTAACATTACACTCAGACAGGCTCGAGTAACACTGCAATGTCAGTGTAGATCCTGCAATAACTGTGGTTGATAAATTACTGATTAGTACAAGGACAGTGCAAACATGGAACAGACATTTGCGACAGAAGTCATTAAACAGGCTCATTCCCGTGAATAGACGGCAATGTTTAATAACATGCACAGAAGGTGTACTTAAGAGAATACTTAACAACTGTACTACACCAGCCAGCTGTCTAGTATTTGTGGCTTTTTCATGCTGGGTCAAGTATAGCATTCTGCATTAAAAAAGGTTGTAGACCAGTATGAAAATGAATTTATCTGAAATCATAATTTGTGCACCTTGGTATTGTGGTTCTAATGCATCAGAATATTTAGAGAGTAAAGAATTACATAAAGACACTTTAGTGGCTGTGCAATTTCAATGTCAGGAAAATATCAAAATATCAACTCCTTGAAAAAAATTTGGAACCATGTAGGCTAGCCAGTGTTTAGTAAGTTTCAGAACAATGTGAAATGTCAGGTAATTATTGTTGGGCCAGAGGAATTATTCACACATGAGGCATGAGAAACCTTTTGTCTTTTCTGCTATTGATCTGAGGTTGCTGAGAAACTAATGTGATAAGTGGTTTCTAAATATTCTTTATTTACCACACCAAGAACATTTTACCATTTTTGCTGTTCAAATGGCACATTAGTTCCTTCATGTTGCCTGCCCCACATACTGTAATTTATAATGACCACATTTTGCTTTCCTAGAAACGGCAGAGCAGAGAAGTCATTTTGTAGGGATCAGGAGGAGAAATTATTCCCAAAATAAGATGAAAGCAGTTTTATAAAGCTTTTGCTGTTGGGTAGCGTATAATTATGACCATCCCTCACTGTTGCGATATCTCAGCCTGTCCTGTTAGCAATATGATAGAATTCAATTTGTGGCCAGCCTTCTGGGAAACAAGAATCATGTCACTTTGGCCTTGCAGGCCCTGATCCTGTGCCGAGTTGATCTCAGTAACCTGCTGAACTCTGAGGTTACATCTTCAATGAACATTATATGAATGTGTATGTCTGTGTTGTGCTGTACATACACCTGATCCTATGTGTTCATGTGTTTGAACAAGATATGTTAGAAGGGATTTTTGGATAACTGTGAATTTGAATGCATATTGTTAACTTGATTGAAAACAGGTTTCTGTTATCATGCTCACCTGAAAGCTGGACAGGCACAATTTCATTACTTGGTATGCTGTTTTGAGAATTATTGTGATATGGTGGTATTTCTTGCTTTTTCGCTCCGTGTAAAGCACTTTGGTCAACTCCCAGTTGTTTTAATAGCTGTTTTTAATGCTATATGAATAAACATTGATTGACTGATTTATTGATCCATTTAGATAGACCCTGTGTCCACTGTGATTGACATAATAATGACATACATTGGCATAAAATTTAAAGTCAATGTTATATTTTGATATGAGTAGAATAAGATTAACCTGGTTATAAAGGCAGGTATTGGGGTCGCATTTACTTAAGGGAGAGGTGTTATTAAACATTAATAATGAATTACTACACTTTAACAGAGTTTTGTATTGATTTTATTTTTAACCCCTCATTACTTGGGCGGGGTGTTATACACCCCAGTTGACCAATTTACACTAATTTCTCATCGGTGGCACAGCTGTGAGCTTTGATGCCCTGAGTAGCTGTCAGATTCATAACACACTGCGCATGCATGTATGACTCGTCAGTCGGAGGTGGATCGTTGAGCCGATAACAGCAAATTTCAGTGACCTGGGTATGCAGCGCCCCACCTGACTAATCCCGCAGAGTATTTGGTGATCTTTGGCGATCGCCATTTTTACGGTAAGTTTTTGTTGCTGGGTTCTGTTTATAGCATATAGAAATAGAGTCACATTCAGACTCTGAGCCAGAACACGTCAGTGACAGCGAATATGATACAAACTCAACTGAAGATGCTGATGATGACGATGATGAAACGGAGCAGATGCAGCACAGCTACTGTGTAGGAACAGACAAATCATCCAAATGGTGGAAGACACTACCTCGAAAGGAGGTTCACACTAGGGATCATTTAAGATTAAATAAATTGCATTTGAAAATACTTCTTACGATAATTTCTTCCTGAAGTGTAGTGGGGTGCAGTACATCCCACCTGAGCACTTACGAAAGTTTACGAAACCTGAGTAACGGAGGGTTAAATGAGGTCTTGAATTTAACTTTTCAGGTTTATCTATAGTTGAGTAACCGATTTTCTCATTAAGTCTGCATGTAAAGCTCCATAAAGCACTTTTACATTTTAGTGTAAACACAAGTACCGGGTCTAGTGAAATGCTTTTTAATATGAGAGCCAGCCACCCCTTATCTGCACTATGACGTAGACCCTCCAGAAGAGGAAAAAGGCCAGGATTACAGGCAATCATAGATAACTCATCATCACAGTCTAATCATTCATATATCATATTATTAGGTCTTCACCACAAAAGAGCAATTTTCTGTTAAATTTATCCATACAAGCCAAACCTCAAATGCACTTGTAGTATTTATACAGTATGTCACTTCTGGAGATTTATTTAGGTTACCCTCGTTGGCATAGGTTAATATTAACACATTTAACTTTAATTACATACATAATTGCATGTTTTTTTTTTTTGTTATTCTCCAAACTACATGAATAGAATAGTCATCATGTTAACAAATAGCTTGATTTTCTTTAAAAAGTTTGTCCATCGTAACCTGATGTGTTTAAAAACCTTAATCTTCCAGTTCTGAAAATCATTACTGTTTAACCGAGCTGTCTATAGACATGTGTTTTGTTTCCATAATTCCCAGTGATTTTGCAGTATGTACTTTAAGACAAAATTTCAACTGTTAATTAAATATATACAAATTTGAATAGTAGGAAAGAAAATGCAGTATATGCTGTATAGCTGCCTGATGCATCTTGATAAATGCTATTCATTGTGTATATCAGAATAAGAGCACAACATTGTGTCCCGATATAATAAGAATGAACACATAATGTTCTGTCTACATTAGAATAAACACAAACGTGCCTGTCTGACATTAAAATAAACACAAACGTGCCTGTCTCACATTAAAATAAACACAAACGTGCCTGTCTCACATTACAATAAACACAAACGTGCCTGTCTCACATTACAATAAACACAAAGATTGTGTCTGCCTGACATGTCAGCATAAGGCACCCCATTGTGTCGATAACACACTCTGTTGGTTACACATACTTCGGTCTACTGGAGATGGCAGAGGCATTGAGGACAGGCAATACTCTTCACGCTACTCTCCCCATGTGAGGGAAATCGGTCTGGACACAAGTCACAATTTATGTCACAAGTCCTGCCAATTAGTTACCCTAAAAGGGCTGCTGAATGGGCAGTCAGATGCATCTCAGGCACAGGTCCAACTCATCGTCCCCAGGCCTGATATTAGCCTGTTGTATGTCACCCCTCCCCTCACCTCCCCCTTACCTTCCAGAGAGTTCATCATTGGTTATGAGGTGCCAACATGGGACATGAAAAAGAGAAATTTAAAGCAGCAGAGGTTGGGAATGGGGATGTTGATGGTGTGTGTGTGTGTGTGTGTGTGTGTGTGTGTGTGTGTGCGTGTGTTGACAGGCTGACAGGCCACTCAGGACGTCCTGCCATCTTCCTCATATGTACTGCCTTGGCCTTTCTGTCCTGTTCACACTCTTGGTTATAAATCACATCTGTCAGGGGGTTGAGTTCATGGCCAGCAGGACCAAGACAGACAGCATGCCGTGCCTGTACTCTACAACCACTCACAAAACTCTTGATCAATTTCAAAGCCATGGACTTTAACCCCTCAAATGAAAGAAAATCTTTGCCTGATGTTTGTCTTTCCTTGCCTTGTGATTTTGGTGGGCCATTTAAATTTACAATTATATTACTGATCTTTAAGAAGACAGAACAAAAGGATTTTCTTGCTGACTAAAGGGACATTTTGTCATGACCCTGTTTTTTTAATCAGACACAAGTTTCTATGTCTAACACACAAATGGGATTCCAGGATTTCAAATTACCAGGACCAATCAAACAACTACAAGACACAAAACACCAAGACACACAAGTGATGGGGCAGTGTATAAAACTTGGTCTTCAGCCTACACCCCCCTCCCCTCCACCTTGCCCACAGTTGACACCCTGACGCTCTGATACTGTGATGACAGTGTGTTCGTGGTGCCATTCAAACAAGCCTGTACAAGTCACCTAGTCTCACTGATGCATCAGACACATTGCAGGCAGGGACCTGGAGCTTGAGAAAGCACATGTAAAACTTAGACAGCACACTAAGGGACCCTTATATAAAGCATATGTTAATTTTGTAGCATGATGCAGAATGCCCCTAATTTTATCTGGTTAGCCTTAGCTTTTCTGATACATTCATTTTTACAGGAGCAATGTGGGGTGAGTATTATATCAAGGCAAACTACAAACTGCTGTATCTAACACTAGCAACATTTGATTACAAGCCTTCTAATGCAGTACCTTTTGCCCACTGTTCATCATACTATAATGTTCACACCTCCTACTGGAACGGAATCCACGTCACTTTGATTCCCACACCTTAACTGGTGATGAGGCTCCTAAAGGAAATACCAGCCAGGTCCTGAGCTCAGGCAGGTAATGGGTTTTACTTCTTGACGTTACCTCTGTAATGTACACACTTGCAACCTGGAAGCTCTACAGTAATAACAGATGATTCTGATTCATGGCCTCAGGACTATAAGCCAACCCCCCTTGGCTTCATACAAAGGCACTAAAAACACCAAAAAAAGTGCAGAAATGATCTGGCGAGAAAAAGACTGCACATATGTGTGAACGTAGACGAGAAAAGAAGACAGTTTTTTGCGTCTCATACATATTCTGGAACACACTAATTGCAACTCGTGCTCTAATGATGCAATTTGTCTAGAGTGTCTCTCTGAAGATCGCAAAATGCTGCACCACTTGTAGCTAAATGTCTTACCTCTAACTGTCTGTATATGACATTAGCATATCTTTTTAGCATTTTCCATTACTTTAATTTTTTATTTTCAAGAATACTGTTTTATCTCTTGTTAAATGATCAGAAGAAAACCAAGTGGCCCCCTGCACTTAAAGCAGTGCACACAATTAACAGTACACTTAAAAATTCACTCATTGCTCAAGGAGAATAAGAAAAGCCGTAATTAAAAATTACATTATACAGTGTACAGGTTGTTCATATATCAAAGTTTGTCTGTGAAAGGGCCAGACATCCTTTACATCAGTCCTGGAATAAATTTATTTCTGCACATTAGACAACTTCTAATAATGAATGGATCTGTGTTACAGATTAATCCATCTGTACACATCACAGAGGGCAGGGGCCTTTTGGAGAAACATGATGTGGGAGTGATTCAGTATGTACAAAACAAAAATGATTTATACTTTTCACTTAGACATATTCATAATTAAAAACCACTCTCAAAGATAAAAGGGACATGAACAAATGAGTGGAAATGCTAATGAATGAAGTTCTTTATCTTAGTTAATCACCCAATGTTAAAATGAGTACACTTGAACCGACTGTCCTACACATGCAGAATGAGGTCCGTACCCAACACAGAAGTGCAAAGAAAAACGGTCATGCTTCAGGATTTTGCAAATCACAGGTGAACGGAGGATTCTTTGCATAGAAGACATCATCCGGGAAGATCTTCTGCGATTATGACTAATTGACTGTTGGCTAGTTATTCCTACATGTTTTTTTGTTTTTTGTGTGTGTGTGTGTGTGTGTGTGTGTGTGTGTGTACTCAGCTGTGTTGTTATGGTGGTCAGGCTAGGAATTTATGATTTATTTTTGCCTTTGTGCTGTTTTCTGCCTGCCTGCCTTTGTTTCAGAGGCTTTCCCCATCTTTTTTACAGTACCATGCAGTAGATTACCATGGTGCTGTGGAAGTGTCATATTTCAGATGCTGGGTTATATTCTGTACAAGAACCATGTGCACTGCTAGGCTATTATGAGTTAATTAACTGATTGAAGCAGGACAAACAAGCCCTGTAAGATAATGTTTTCTGTTTTTATATTATTGTTTACACAATGATTAAGACTTTATAATCCTAACATCATAAATGATGTACACTATAGAAATTTCTCACCATGGATAAAGCTTTTAAATACTTTAAATGACCTTAAACGATTTATTAAAATTTGATTATAGTAGGAAAAACCAGAATTTTCAGTGTATTCAGATCAAATGTAAAAAAACCCTTTTTTTACAGCAGGAATTGCAAATTTTACCATCGTGTCCAGCCTCATAGTCTCATCATACGGGCAACAGGGACACCTCCCCACCTCAGGATGCAGCTTGGTTCATAACTGAATACAGCTGTCTTGTTACCAAGATAGCACCAAGACAAACTGTAGGTACAGGGGTTTAGTATCATAAAGACTCAATAAAGAGTCGGTACAAATTACACGCCTCACTAAACACATTTTTGTTGGAAGCCCATCTTTCATCCAAGAGTTTTCCATATGACCGCTCACTTGTGACTGTAATATTTCTGGTACTTCCTGGCACCCTGGAACTGGAATCCTAATCTGAATGACCAGAAGAGCACATGTCAAATTGAAGGCGGATGTCACAGCGACAGCGAGAGTCATAGAATGGTGTATGTCACAATAATGGTATATACATGAACAACACAATAGACATTCTTAAACTGTGAATGTACACACCAACATCAGTTTATTTGCTTAATTGTTTAAATAGTTATTTGAAACACAAGCTATGAATTTCCCCTTCCCCTTTGCACATATAAAAAAATAATTAAATAGGTTACAATGTGCATGTAAATGTGCTTATCATACCAGTTCTCTCTTGAAAGCAGTCAAAAAATTTCCATCAAACCTTAGTTTGCGTACTATTACATGAGAAGGCTAGTGTGCACAGGGGTGGTACAAAGTTTTGCATAATCTTGTACTTGTTAACTAATATTGTTGCTTTCATGCCCAGAGAAAGAAAAGGTTCTTCCAAACTTCAAAAGAGTACATTCTTTGTGGTTCATGGTCAGTGTTATTATTATTTCAGGTCTATTAAAACTGAAAATTGACACTCATAGGAGAATGTGCACTGTAAGTTCCTCTGTCTCCTGGTTATAACTCAAAGGAGCATCTTATGTTTATCGTTTTTTTTTTTTTATAGTACTTTATTAATCCCAGAGGAAAATTACTTCTTGGCATACGACCCATCCCTCAAGGGAACCAGTGGGCAGCCAGCCACATGCAGCGCCCGTGGGGCTAGCACTAAATGTCTTGCTCCAAAACACACCTGGCTGTGCTGGGATACAAAACAGGAAATGTCCACCTTCCAGTGTGATGTTCTACCCATTAAGCGCCAGGCTGCCATTTACATTCTCACACTCAGCTTAACTGGTCGTGAGCTTTGTAACAAGAGATTTTTGTTTTCCATTATAGTTTTTCTTCCTTCTGGTGTGTTTGACATCAGCTGTTCCATGTGCAGCTCATCAGCTTACTTTCTGAGTAAGACCGAACTCAGTCAACATGCCAATGTTAATAATTCTGATTGTTGGTTGTGTTGATTTTGTGAACTGAGATTTTGTTTTCCTCTTCCACCTTTCTTTGCATAATGTGTGTGTTAAGTAAGAATTAAGACTCACGCAGTTTACAAACACAAGCACATGGTGACACTCCACTTACACACTCTAACAACACTAATCCATTGCCATGCAAGTTATGTTTTCCATCTGTATGACTATGATTTTGGATGACTGTCACACATGGTCATACTTTCTTGCAGCCATAGTTCCCAAGAGCAGTCCCAGGCATCACAGTCCACAACAGAGTAAAGTGATCACACCTGGTTAGGAGCTCATTCACTTGAAAATTGGAATCACCTGTATTTTATTCATTAACCCTGCACTACTGCTCTTTATGCCAGAATTCACTCAGCCATCCATTTACACTTTATGTGGTACTGGCAATACTGAGTATTTTCTTACATACATACATACATACATACATACATACATACATACATACATACATACACACACACGGACCATTGTTGCCTTTACCTTCCACATATATTTTTTTGGGAAGGGGAATTTGAGCTTAGTTTTTGACTTATGAGTTAATTTGATTATGCCTCTTTGACTCTTTGATGACTCTTGGTAATGTTTTGCCTGATTCTCAAGACTACTTAAGCTGACATACTTACTTGTTTTTTTGTGTTACATAGTTGTGTGCTCAGATTTGTTTACTGATTCACAGTAATGATTGCAAATTCACAGGATTTTTAAACTGTGGAAAGCTATTTCCTATCATTCACAACAAAAGGTATTAACGTTTTTAGAATATGTAAGGGGTTTTCTTCATTTCCTAGCAGAGACAAGCAAGAATTTAAGATTTCAGAATCACTACTGTCCAGGGTTATTCATTAACTAGTGTTTAACTGCCAAATCTTTATCCAGCTCACATTAGTTGACTGCAAATGTCAAAATCAACAAATTACCTCTAGTCATCATGCTTTAGTCCTTGCTGTGCTGCTGTTTTATCAGCTCGGTATTGTCAATATTTACTGTTTTCTGTCTTCCTGTCTCAAAGCAGCTCTTGTTATAAGTGTATCTTAGCAACAAAAACACAACCCTGGCATCTCAACCCTTCTGTGTGTTGGCTCGCTCCTATATTCCTGGCTCCCTCAGAACTCTATAATTTCCTCCTGATCTGTTCACCGTGCAACTTCATTTAGTTATAAGTCTTCTGGGTCAAATGAGCCAACGGTTTCATTGTTTCTGGGACTGATACAACCTTGTTTAAGATTCCAAGCAAGAAGCAGAGACTCTATCTCTGAGGAACTTACAGAAGCAATCTGTAAGCACTGTGAGGAAGTTAGAGAAGCAGATTTCACACACCTGGTCATTGACTACAGAAGTTGTGTGCAAGTCCAAGTGAGGCTCCCTTAAGAGCGTAGGAAGACTGTAGCATGGGAGACATCCAAGACTTCAGGTCTGAGTTCAACAGTGCTTGTTACAAAACATTGGAAGCACTGAACTGCGACACATAAAACTGGTGGCTAATGACACGGGCATGGCTAAGATGGAACAACGTGCTCATGTGACCTATGCTGGCCTGTAAGCAAACACATATGACCAATAAACAATAGCAACAACTCAGACTGGAACCGGATCTTTCTGTCATGGGCAAAACAAATCCTATAAAGTTACTTGCATGTAAGCAGAGGAAAATGTTTAAATGCACATATTTTAAATATGTTGCAATGTACAAGAACATACTTCAGAGCCCAATGTAGGGAAATGCCTATCCATTTATTTATTATAACATACAATAATGTTCATTTTTTCATTATAATGTCCATGTCATTTCAGAGCCCAGTTGTAGGTAATTGCTCATCTACATAAAGTGATAAGAAAACTGGTTTAGCTCATTTCCTATTATTTATTTTGTTAAATGGGTGACTGACAAGCCACAGTAAACGTACAGCCTCTTGGTTTCACAATTCTAAATGTTTTTCTGGATTCACATGTTGCATCTCTCAGATTATGTTTGAGTTCCT
Organism: Chitala chitala; assembly: GCA_025773905.1. Lineage (NCBI taxonomy): Eukaryota > Metazoa > Chordata > Actinopteri > Osteoglossiformes > Notopteridae > Chitala > Chitala chitala. Next base: position 30,531 of record JABJVR010017762.1, on the reverse strand, counting down.
TCTAATTCCAGGCATTCTTGAAAGTGTTATTAAAGATTTTTTTCAACCTCAAGGGGTCGCTATGCCATCTTCTCAGCCCATGCTGGTACCCTCCAACACAGCTTTCTAACCTCTAAATTCTATCCACATATACATCTACTTCTCCCATTAGTTTGTGTCCTCCATCTTCCCCTCCCCTACATTTCCACTGAATGTCACAGCTTGTAGCATTCAGACTGTTACAGCAACAGAATCAGGTCTGCCTCAGAACACACGTGTGTTCCACAGTGTCTGCTACCTACACTCCTACACTCTGCATTTTAAATTCACGCATTCTCACATCTCTCTTACAATATGCAGTTGTCTTTCTACATCAGTTTTCATTTCCTTCCACTCTGCCACCCCATGCAGATTGTAAATAGTATCCCTCTTTTTTTGCTTTCCCAGCTTTCCCAAAAAGTCCTGTTTTTTTTTCTATATATTATTATAGAATATTATATTATATTTTACCTTGTTAAAAATAGTTTTAATTTCACTTAAGTTGCATTGACAAGTTGAAGTTCCAATTTTAAAAGAATGCACTCAGATACAAGCAATGCTCTTACAAAAATCAGCCAGGATTTCCTGTCACATACATTTTTGACAAATCGTCGAAAATTTATAGTCTTGTTCTGTCGTTCTTGAAAGCAGAATTTAATACAACCTAGGGCTTTCGTAGCAGTCTTACTTCAACACTTTTTGAAAGAAGAAAAAAATCACCAACTACCACACAAAACCTAGCAGAAGGCAGAAAGCCCTCTTCAGAGATCTGGCAGAAACAAAAATGAGAAAATACAAAGAGAAAATGGTTTTTTAGCTCATCAAAGTGGTATCTGTCAAACTTAAAACACAAAAAAGTGTCACATGCACCTTGTCCACTGTCTGTAGAGGGTTTTAAATTATTCTCACCACAGTGCTAAAGCACAAACTGTGGGAAGAACTTTAAATTGGGTTTGCTGACAGAAAGTCGAGAGTGAATTAGAGGTAGGTGTGTGTGTGTGTGTGTGTGTGTGTGTGCAGCTAACAATTTCATGTTTTTTTGTTCTGAAAATTTGTTTTCTTTGGTAACCATTCTGTGTTTCTCTAAAAATAATGACTTAACTGCATAAGCATCTCCTGGGCCTGACAGCTCACCAAAGTCTGCAAACAAGTGCAGTAAAATACCAGGAAAGTCTTAACATTGTTTTTGAAATTGTAACAGACTCAAAGGTAAATATCAATAAATACTCATATTACAGGCAGTTTTGGGTTTTTGACCAATTCAGAGTAAACCTTAATAATTATAATAGATTTGATATAAAAGCCAGGACTTTTCCTACTTAAAGCATTTGGATTTCAGATAAAGGTGTCAAAGTGTGTAGGCCTTCTTACAGATGTATTAATTTGAATTAAAGTATGATGTTTATGTGATGACCTGAATGCTGAATGTCTGACTACACACTTCTTTACCATGGGAAGAGACTGGTTTCACCAATCCTAAAAACTGGTAAACCTAGGCTCTTCTCCTCTCTGGCGCCTACATGGTGGAACAAACTTCCGCTTGCTTTGAGGACTTCATTGACGCTATCCACATTCCGCAAGCAACTGAAGACACATCTCTTCAGGGAGCACTTCAGGACTTAAAACATTAATCTTGTAACATGCACGCGTACTATTATCCTTGTACGTCGCTTTAGACAAAGGTGTCTGCTAAATAAATAAAATGTAAAACGTAAATGGGAATACAAGTAATCCCAAACCTATAACATGTACATGAAATGGCTAGTTGTGTCTTGACATGTTTGTCTTCACGATAAACTGCTTTGTTAAAATAGTCAATAAAGTAAATGCAATTCAATTTATTTTTATATAGCGCCTTTTAAAACAATGTGCCTCAAAACGTTTTACACAAGAAATAAAAGAATAAGCAGTGGGAATAGATACACTGAAGCCAGACAACAGTGGAGGAGAACCAAAAACGTGTGGAGAAAAAAAAAAACCTCTGGCGGCCCAATGTTAACTGGCAGCACAGCCCCTCCTGGGCATGCTAACATTACAGAATAAACGGGTACCTATTGCGACTTTGACTGTAAGCAGCACTATGATGTAAATAACACAATATAGTCCCCCTTTACTCCAGGTATTTAAGCAACTCTCAGTGGCTTTTGGTGTCCCTCGGGCAAAGCTTCATCCAAGGCGGTACACTAGGAGTCAGCAGCTCTAACAACATCCTGCTCAGATGGGGCCCATAAAATAAACATTCTTTTTCACATTTTTTCCTATATTTATAAATGGTTATGGAATCTTTTTTCTGATAGGTCACTCTTCTGTTGGTGTCTCCAAAAATGTGCCAGATGTTACTGTTTCTCTGACTATTTCAGTTTGACAGCATCACACATATTATAGTGTAACAGAAACCCCAATACTGTTTACAGAGCATATCCTATATTACATATGGGCATTTGGATTTTGATACTTTTGATTTTGTACACATTACTGCTTCATATAAAATAGATTAGACTATTTCCACAATATAAAATTGAATATTGCTTATTTTAGTACAGCAAAAGTCTATAAAGCACCCTACAGTCGATTTTCACTGAAAAGAATGGAACAAATAACTTACTTGCCCATACGGGAAAAACCAAAAAATAACCGTTAAACAGATTTTATAGAGATATGCTTCTATAAAAAGTGAATAAGTTATCATTGGTGAGGGAGTATGGTATTGTACATGAGGTACAGTGTTCAGAAAGTGAGTGTCCTGTTGCATCATGGGTAAGCTAAGTCAGTCTAATTTTAAAAGAGAGAAGATAGCAACAAGTGTCATTTAGCACTGACAAAGAATAAAGTATTTGTTTTGAATGGGTTTTAATAACCAAATTCTTCATCCTTCTCACATGGAGAAGCCTCAAGTAAATCCTTATATCCTGTCACAATGAAAGCCCAGGAAAGTGACATAAGCATAAAAACTGGCATTATTGAGAAAGACCTAATGATTTTGGGCCATCTAGATAAGTGGGCTTTTAAATGGTTCTGTGAACTGTAAAAGAAAGAAACAGCTGTTGTTGATCCGGAGCAATAATAAAAGGATAGCTTTCATATGCGGTCTGCCAAGGTCTAAGGGTATGGTCATCTGGGCTTTGCTGCTCATGGTTGTTATGTAAAGCAGAGGAATTATGGTCTAGAAGGGGACTAAATAAAACCAGGATGCCTTAGCTGCATCTGCCGCACCTGCAAATTGATTGATCATACTCAATACCTCACACTTAGTTCTGGTGGGTATTTATTCATGAAAGTATATATATACAACAAACAAGAACACAAATGACCCTTTGTAATTGACATACCATGTGCCCAAACACAACCAAGGAACCAACAGGTATTGGGAAAAAAAGGCATAACAGAAATCTGTAAACAGAAAACCTGATTGGAGGAGGGGTACGGCCTGTAATAAGAAATCAGCAGACCTCCCTAACCAGGCAGTTGTCATTAAAATACTGGCAGGGCTTTCCCCATTATTAAGGTGTGGAGAATGAGAAATGGAGAGAGTGTACACAAGTGGGGTGACAAAGTCTCTATTTATAGGCATAGTCAGCAGTGATCAGACAGCTGGATTCAGTGGCAGGCCAGCTGTTTGCTAGGATGGTGTGCAAGTGGAAAGTAGTCCCTAGAGATGCCTATGAAGAACTGATGAAGATACAATGAGACAGGAGAAAATAAGTCCCACAGTGAGACTTGAAAAAACCTCCTCTGAAAATTACCTTATAAGGACTCAGAAGACCCCAAGGGAGGCCTACCAACACTGTTCCTAGATCATATATGAATGAGAGATCCAGAATAAACTGTGCTGATTGGCACTCAATGACATCACAGCCAATATAAGTATGCCATAAACTGAAGGAGGAGCCTGGGAAACCATCTAGACCTTGTGCTGGTGGTCCCACTTGTCTGAGATGTGTGACATAGCAGGTCAATTGAGGAGCTGAAATGGCCTGTGGGACAGTGGGACCACATCCCGTACTGGCTGAACAAACCACACAGCTCTAATGGAACACACAACTCATCTTAAGTACTGACTTCAGGTCAGACTGCTCTGTGCCTTTTCGCGTACGTTTTCCTCCATCTCATCCATAAAAATCTACACAATAAGCCAATTATTTTGTTATTATCGTTTTTAATCTAATACCGTTGAACACTGAAACGAACACTCATTTGGAAATTATCATTTGCATTTGGCAGTCTCTATCAGGTGCTTCTCTCTGTGTCTCCTCCTGGCTTCAAATTGATGTCTTTCTGACAGGTCTGGTTAGAAAAATGAACAAACCCAGGAATACAGTAAACTTCCTTGTATCCAGTATTTAAACAGCCAGAACTACAAGCAGCTGGTACATTTCTTAAATTAAGTTACATAAATGATTGTGTGTTTGTTGTGTAAAAGTGATGTGTAAGCCTAGCCTAATTGATAGCCTACTGCGTTTGTGTGTTTGTGTGTGTGTGTGTGTGTGTATTATCTGCTGTATTGATGTTTGGATTCAAATCTCCCGAGTGCATCCAGAGCTTACCCCGAGGCCCCAGCTGCAACCTTCCAGGGGGCATAGTAATGATCCAGAGGGCATCCTTATTACTTGCCGGAACCACCTTAGCTCTCCCAATCCAGAGGAGCAGCGGCTCTACTCCGAAGCTATCCTGTCTTGGGAGTAACCCCAGCAACCCTACAGAGAAACCCAATTTCAGCCACTGGTACTCGTGATAATATTCTATTGGTTATTAGTCAAAACTCGTGACCATAGGTAAGAATGAGACTGGTCAACTGAGAGCCAATTCTGAGGTGCTGAATCTCATTCCAGCCATTGAAGACTGTGCCTTAATATCCTGTCCATGAAAGTAAGGGAGTGATGACGAAACAGTCACACAGTACGATGCCCACATTGTGTACACTTCAATGGTGATAAAGATGCACTATACACACAACTTTAAATAATTACTTCAAATATTTTTCTTATTCTTCTCTCACATTAACATAGTCAAGCAAAAATGTATATCTTATACTGAGAGGAATATTTATGATCAACTGCAAAGTGTTTTCACAATGCAAAAAACTAACAATCCTAAAATATTCAATTATTTAATTCAAATATTCGACTATTTAAGTTACATAATACAAAAATATATATTTTTTATTTCAACAGAAATACAGCTAAAACTGTAGAACACACAAGGCCATGATAACCCAGACCACTTACGTGTGGACTGAAATAGACCAGCATTTGGCAGGATCAGTCTAGTGAGAGTGATGTAATTTACAACTTGTTCTCAGTCCTTATTAAGTTATCCAGGTAACTGTCCCTTAACTGCTGTGTCTATTATAACCTTGGGGCTCCCTATAAAAATGCCAGTCTTGAAATTATCACAGGAGCATTTTGACTGCCATAGGAATGGGTTATATAGCAATCAGCTCCTAGCACTTCTGAACATGGTGACTGAGTTAATTTAATCTGAGACTTTCTTGTCGTTTTCCTGACCAGCAAATGCTTTCATTGAAGAATGTAAGATAGAGTTCAATTGTAAGTGCACATATTTTTGTCATATTCCAAGGCCTAAAAACTAAATTATTGTAGACACTGAATTGTTTATAAATTAAGTTTTGACCCCTTCCCAGTGGAAGTGTAAGTTTTAGAATGGGTTTGGTTTTAAAGTAGCAGCTAGTCCCAATATAAGGCACAACATTATATTAATATAGCATCTGTCCTCAGCACAAGGGTACAATAGCATAGCTCTATTCCAGACCAGTACCACACGAGTTCAAACTTTAAAGCTGTTTAAAAGTGATATTTCCGGTACACAGGCAATACAAGGCTGAGCAATACGTACCTGTTTTGTGACACTTTAACAAACTGTGAAAAAGGGTTTCCATGCACGCATGCGCACACGTGTGTGTGTGTGTGTGTGTGTGTGTGTGTGTGTGTGTGTGTGTGAAGACCTCTCTGTCTACAGTGTGCCCCATGTCATTTCCTGGGTTTTGCACTAGGTTGTCCCCAGCCATCTGCAATTAGCAGTGCAGGAGTGAACGGAGATGTGGTACCACATCTCATGTTACACCAAAACGTCCATAACTGATACTATCCGGGGGGGTGTCTGATCGCCTTCCTGCTAATTTCACTACATTCAGGCATTGTTTAACTGATCCTTACAAGATCACTTTCTAATTATTTTTGTCAGTAAACTTGCTTTGTTTACACATAGCTTTTCTGCATTAAAATACTAAGACATTATAATAAAATATTCCATTACTCACATCCAACATCAAATGCAATGTTTTTTTTTTTTGCAGGTGAATTTAGAAGCATAAACAGCAAGATCTGTATTATTTTGTACTTTTACATTGTATTGCAACATGTTGACATAAACTGTTACCCAAATTAAGTTACACACTTTACATTTCGACATCTATGGCACTTTTCCAGTACCAAAGTGTACCATATGAGCAATGATTCAGACTGCAGCTGTGCACAGAAAGGATAGAGCTACTTTCCACTGAACAGGCATGCCTCAGAAAAAGGAGTTGATTATCTTGATGATGTCAATTACATGAATTTTAAATTTTAGACTTTTTTTGCCATATGGATCACCTCCATGCCTGCCAAATGATCATTTTCAGTCCAAAAACACCTTTTGGTTGCTGACTGTCCCTTCCAAGACACGCTGTAGCTTCTCATCCAAACAAGAAGCTAAAAGCACCTGTGCCTCTTCACTCTGCCAGGTTTGAGTGCTTTGGATATTGAATTTAATTGGACTGAATTTTGAAGAACACCTAATATTACACCAGCATCACTCAAATTAAAAATGCTGTGACGTATTAGAGTATGCATGAGGGTGGAGTCTGGCTCACTTACGTCTTGTTCCTGAGCAGGGCATGTCTGACATAGTACAGTATGGTATGGGATGGGCAAACATGCAGTGGAGAAACTTGATATGACATAGTATGGCATGGGTAAAGTGTGCCAGTTAAAAAGCGTCATTACTGTGTAGCTAGTTTAAATCCCCTACACTAGTCTCTTCTGTTGGGAAACGTATTAAGACAAGCCAGGTTGGAGGCTTTAGTGAGGAAAGCAGTCCATGTGGAGCTGTTAATAATTCCCATTACTAGTGTGTATTTGGCACTCGAAGGAAAAACAACAGACTCACTTCAGTGTAGCACAACACAGCCATTCAAGATGTCTTAATGTAATTCATACACTAATGTGTATATATTTAACCTATATTCTTAATCTACTTTCTTAAACAGAACTATCAAGCCTATCTTTATCTCAGCATTGCTTTAGCCTTCTGTCAGGTGCCACGTGCCACGTGAGAGGCTTGGGTTTGAGTCTTAGCTGGTGTTACCTCTTCTCCTGATGAGCATGTTCACTTCTTCAGTGAGAATCTGAGTGAGGTTTTCACTATTGGGTAGACCAGAATCTCCATGTACATCCAGCCATGTGTCTTCGGGTGGGGGGGGGGGGTTTCTCGCTCCAAAGGTAACTCAACCACAAAATTCATCAGGACTGTTTCAGGAAAAGCTGCCGAGAAAACCATTTGTAAGAATCAAATACTCATTTCAGTGTGGCTAGGCTGAAGTCAGGAACTAAATTTAAGTTATACACAGGATAAATTCCAGTGCCAAGGAGAAACGGGAATACAATTACTGTAGCTTTTATTTTAAGTTCTGGTACAATGGTACTGGTGCAAATTTTTGTTTGAATAAAGAGAAAACGGCTTTGGCCAGTGTGATTTTAAGAGTGTTACTCATTTTTATAGAAGCTTTTGTTAATCGTGCGACTATGGTGCTGTGTCAAACACATATAATAATAATAATAATAATAATAATAATAATAAAGAACAGCTTAACCAAAATGGTGACATGTACAAATTCAATAAATAGAAAAATATGTCTACAGACAAACAGCAAGATTACATTTACAGCAATATTATATTGAAAATAAGAAAAGCAGAGAACGAAATCAACTCCACAGTACCTGAAAACTCTGAGAGGTGAGAGATGACAAATAGTAGAATTTAGATGCTAAAGAATTTTTATTTTTTAATTTATTCTCCCAGCAATTTCTTAAAGCAATGAAATTTACTTATGAAATGATAGCTGTCTGGTTTCACTAAAGATGGGAAGAAACATCAGTTGTGAAAATGGTTCATGCTTTACTGGTCTGTAAAAATGGGAACAGAAGCAAGCATGCTTATGAAACCATCTCAGCGTACCTGTATTTCAGGTGATGTTTGACAAATTATTCATATTACGTGTTTGTCAAGCGATAGTATTTTAGGAGCTAATGAGCATGTATATTGTACAGGCAGAACTTGGACTAATTTACTGGGTTTCTTTGAACATAGTTTGAGTTTGTTTTATTTAGACCCACATGGCTTCAGATTAATTTCAACATAAAAGACTGATCCTGAAATGAACATTACAAATGTAGAAAAGGCAAACAGTGGGCCATAACTCATGTGGTCTAGGTTAGCCAGTGTATTACGCTGGTATTGGGGGAGGGGGGAAATGGGAGCCTTTCCGAGAAAGGCTTACATGTTTACATAGCTGTTCTTGTATCTACATGACATATGAACATAAAACAGGAATACGGATCTGTAGTTTTGAATAAATGTGATGCATAAGTACAATGTACAGGTAGAGTATGACTGCACCTACAGAGCAGAACACGATTCATGTCTCCCTATTTCGCTCCCTACAGCAGCTTTGGAACAAACAACGAGAATGAGTCTCACTATTAAACAGATAGCCTACAGCAATGTGGGAGAGACATTTACTTACTAGCAAAGCCATGAGGGGACTTTGCATTATGTCCTAAAGAGAGGAGAAAGACAAATTGGCTCTTAGTGCCACTTTCACATATAGAAACTAGATGTAGACCACATTGAATGGATTCCATTTAAATTACATTATAAGCTATATCTTTATAAGGCACATAACATATTAGGTAGAAGATTACTTTCCCAGTAAAAAATAGTCTATCAAACCTCAGTATTGAAATTCTTAGCCAGAATGTGAGTTCAATAACCTATCATTTCCACTATTCATATATTGACCAACACACACACATACACACACAAATAAATGTGTATACACTGCTGTAACATTTTAAAGTAGACCATTTCATGACAACTTGTACCGTGTACAGAGCATTGGACATTGATCAGATAACAACTTTCAAACCGTCAGCCACCAACCACTGTCCTAACAATGACATGTTATCAGAAAACAGAATAAAGTGCATTAATAATTATTGACGTTGTCAAAACTAAATTGAATTTAGTATTTTCTGTATTTTTAATTAAACTGCAAACCACCTACCATACTTCACAATTGTCATTGAGACTAACCTGACAGTGGCCCTAACAATTATTAAAAGCCACTGTGAGTGAAGGTGATATTAAACAACCATTAAAGCACCTCGATAACAAGTTAATTACAGGGGAAGGCTAAACGCAATCTTGCTTGTCACAATAAATAACATTTTAATTTAAAACATTGACTGTCTACTAATCATGCAATTAATTATATTCACTATCCAAAAAGGTATTTTTTTAGACACTGAACAACATATTAAGTCTGAATTTTGGTTCTAGATTATATTGAAATTCTAGAATCAGAAATGCTAGAATTTCTAAAGGCTTTTAAAGAGAGGCTGATATACACCTTTTGTCTTAGACACAACTTGACCATAGCAATAATGGTTACCAAACATAGCCAGAGTCCAGAGTACTACTTCCTAGCGTTAGTCTCGCACAAACGCAGGGTCCGCTGGACGGCAGGGACACTGCCACTTATGCGACTGAAGGACTACCAACCGATGCATTGCTCCGTCTGTTGTTGGACGCACCCACACACACTATTTGGAAATACCAATTAACCTAACCACATGTGTTTGGACTGTGGGAGGAAACTGGAGAACCTGGAGGAAACCCACCAAGCACGGGGAGAACATGCAAACTCCACGCACGCAGATCCCAGGCGAGAACCAAACCCCAGACCCGGAGGTGCGAGGTGACAGTGCCAACAACCAATGTTGCAATATTGTCTTTTAAGACTGTGCTGAGTACTGCTCCCAGCTGACACTAGGCATTGCATCACTCTAGTGCTATCAGTGTAAATGTATATTGTACTGAAACCTCTATCCAGCATATTTATAACACTTACACCACTAGTGTAGGGGCATTAGGAGTTTGTAGTTTAATAAGTGTAAGTTGTGTAATATGTATGTGTTGTGTTAGGCATGATTTGTAATGCATGCTTATACAACCAAACAACATTCTTAAACTATATGGTGAATAATAAAAATTCTGATTCTGATCAAAGTAGTAGAAACATTAAGAAAAGTTACCACAAAGCTTTACAAAACAACAATAGGTTATCTCATCTTGCTAAATGAAAGTGTAAACTACAAGTCCTGACTTCTTTCTGTGTATTTCCTCTGCAGAGCAGTTTTAATTTTCTTAAATCTTATTGGTTTTAATTAGATTAATTTCTTGATTGATTTTCTTGTGTAATTTCTTTGAGGCCCTGAGATTCATTTGTTTTATATTACTGTTTTAGTAAATGCTTGATTGGAATTGTTGATTATTGTCCTTCATTCACATTGCTTTGGGGTGGGGGGGTACCAGCTTTGATGGCTTTTTAACAATTTTTTTAAGAAGCTGTTAAAATTTAAATGTCATAATAAAAAGATCAGCAAGAAAGCAGGCCAGAATTAACTTGAGATTCATCAGTTCTTGCACCGTTTGTACTTTGCTGCATTAAAGATTCTCTGTTCCTACACTTATTTGGCTTTTGTTTCCCATGCGCTGTTTCCCGTCGCGAGTGTGAGATGATCATGCCACTGCGGTATTTTGTGGAGACATACAAGCCACAGCATCAGCCAGGGACCTTAACGCGTGGCACAACCTCCAACGCAGAGGGTTCCGCTGTTAAATGTCTGCATCACCAGCTCAAGGAGTGAAATGGGTTCTAGCCATGACTTCAGGGGACCAAAATAATGGCACTGTCCTGGTAGACTATGTTCTGCTTGGTGAGATCTGCTGCTTGTGCAACTGGGAGGTGAATGGAGTTGGTGCCACCTGGCCACACAATCTCTTAGGCCATAAACACAAAGTTTAAAACAAGCTTAAAAGGGAAAAAAACTAACGTGTTGCTTAGTAACAACTTAAAATATGAGAACTGAAAACATAACTGCATCTCAGCTTAATGGCTTACCAGAACTTGGAAAACAGTATAATTATCTGCACAAAACGGCCTTTTTCCATCTGGCCTTGGTGTGTGATGACCTTTATCAAGAAAAGTGCAGAGGGTGGTTTTCTGCTATATTTTCTTTTGTCTAAAAACTATTTCATTTAAATACCTCCATTGTAGTGTATCTTTTTTTCTGGAACATGTACATACTAAGAAGCAGGCTGACACATTAATAATAAGATATTTGCTGAAGCATTATAATTCATTTAAAGTTTAGTGGTGCGTTGAATTATACAATTATTAATTAATTGTTTGTGTGCCCCCTGAGTTTAATCAGAATAAAACTTCAACCACACAAATCAAGATGAAAATAAATTACAATAAAACTTATACGTAATTTTTGTCTGAATCCTAGTTTAATGTGGGTGCTACTTGCTCAATGGAATGCATCTGAAGTGAATTTGGTCACACTGTAACAGCAGTGTTGAAGACAGGCTAACATCTTATGAGAAGAGGCCTGTCATAATGTTATATTTACACTTCTAAATTCTTGTAATAAAAGATGGAACAGGTCATTTATATGGAAATATGCGGCATAACAGCCTGAGCTCTGGTCTTCTGATTTGGCAAGGGGTGGTGATATGAAATGACAAAGCCTTTGCCTGTCACCGGAGCTTCTGAGCTGCAGCTGACAGACTGGGGGCTATGGCAGTATGATGCTTCAGTGGAAAGAAAACCATCCACACAGCTTTTAAAAGGCTGTTCTTTTTAACTCTGGTATGTGGGTGGCAGAAGTAATTCCAAACCAGAGAAATGAAAGCAAAATTACACATTTAAAATCACTCCCATGGGTGGCAGGTAATTTTCGCCTTATTAGTCAGTACTGTTCTTTTTTTGTCTTTTCTCATTTATTGCTAAGCAATGACACAGAACTTCACTGGCAGCATATTGTGGTCCAGTAGGTCTTGTTGGTGCCTTGGCCCTCCAGTGTTTGATTTCCCTCCTATACCTGCATCTGTGTTACATAATGCCCTACCACAGTCTACAGATATATGTCCATCCATTTTCTATAATACTTGTCCTACACAAGGTAACCCAGGAGCCTGGAGCCCATCCCAGGGAGCTTGGGTCATTAGGGGAGGGCTACCCTGGACAGGGTGCCCTCTCAGTGCACAATTGCGCACACACTCACACAGCTATTCACACATCATGGGCAATTTGGAAAATGTCATGCACCCTGCATCATGTCATTGGACAAAGGCAGGCTGCCACAGTAGCCAGACAAAACTGTCAGAGCATGGGGAGAACATGCAAACCCAACACACACAGGGCTAAGGCAGGATCTGAACTCCCAACGCCTGAGGTGGGACATAACAGTGCTAGCTGCTGAGCCACTATTCTCCCACTACTGACATATGATTTCACTTAGTTTGTACATTATATGTATGCATGTACTGCATGTGTGTGCATGTGTGCATGTGTGTGTTCCTGTGTTTGTTTGTCTTATACTGTGAGTGAGACTGTAGTTTTCCGGGAGTTTGGGAAAAGTATTATTTGCTTGAATTAATTCATAATGTAATTTACCAAGCCATAGAAATCTAAGCGTCATAAACTTGTAATGTTTTGGGCTTTGAATAAATACCTACAAAGCTAATAATTAAGTTGTTTTAATTAACAAGTTTGTATTTTTGTGGTGCTCACTGGAAAATGTGTGCTGTGTGTATTTAATCAGCAACCGCAACAGAGGGAGAAGAGAGAGTGAGGGACAGATTGAGGAATATGTTTTTTTCCACTGCACTGTGGGGAAATATAAAAAGAAATATGAAATGCTATCTTTGAAAAATTGAAACCTCACTTCACAGTTCTGCAGTAAGCAGAGAGTCTTTTCATGAGAAGGATGCACGACACCACAATATGTTATAGTTGCCTATTGTATTTCAGCATGTGCATAGCTGTGCTAACCTGCTATTAATTAAGAGGAATTCCAAGTGTAGGCATTTATTCATGGTTATCACTTCACATTGTGTCGCATAATTAGAATTGTTTTGTAACATATACAGTCAGGAGCTTTTGGTCATGACCACAAGAACGAGGTCTCAGATACAAGTGGTTGAAATGAGTTTCCTTCACAGGGTGGCCAGGCGAACCCTTAGAGATAGGGTGAGGAGCTTGGTCACCAGGGAGGAGCTCGGAGTAGAGCCGCTGCTCCTCTACATTGAGAGGAACCAGTTGAGGTGGCTTGAGCATCTGTTTAAGATGCCTCCAGGATGACTCCCTAGGGAGCTGTTCCAGACATGTCACACTGGGAGGAGACCCCAGGGAAGACCCAGGACACATTGGAGGGACTATGTCTCCTGACTGGCCTGAGAACACCTCGGCATCCCCCTGGAAGAGCTGGAGGAGGTGTCTGGGGAGAGGGAAGTCTGGGCGTCTCTTCTTTGACTGCTGCCCCTGTGACCCAGCCCTGGATACGCGGCAGAAGATGGATGGATGGATGTAACATATATGATGTATCTGACATGGAATGTAGCCAATGTCATTCACAGAATATATGAGGTTTTCAGTGAAGGTTGCAGATATTGTGAATGAGCAGGATTAAGTTTATAGGAAATGCCTTGACTTTACTGTTCACTTTTCAGTTTGTTATTTCATTGTCTGTTAGCAGCTTTCGGTACTAAGGTGTCGTCCAGAAGGACAGCCAACACGCAGACTGAGGTGGAATCCTCTGTTCAGTGTAAAATCCTTTGCTTTGTGTAGAGTCATGTGCATTATGTACAGTTGTGTTGTCTGTGTTGTCTGTATAGAACCATTGACTCTGTGTGGGGTCATATGCTTTGTGTAGAGTTGTGTGCTCTGTGTGGTGTCATGTGCTTTGTGTAGAGTTGTGTGCTCTGTGTGGTGTCATGTGCTTTGTGTAGAGTTGTGTGCTCTGTGTGGTGTCATGTGCTTTGTGTAGAGTTGTGTGCTCTGTGTGGGGTCATATGCTTTGTGTAGAGTTGTGTGCTCTGTGTGGGGTCATATGCTTTGTGTAGAGTTGTGTGCTCTGTGTGGTGTCATGTGCTTTGTGTTGGATCGTGTAGTTATTGTAGCTAGCAGGGCTGTAGTTATTGACATCATGGGAATATAGGCCGGAATACTGACATCTGCATTATTGAAAGGTGCAAACTGTAATCATGGGAGAAATGTACCTTTGAAATCTACTATGGAAAAGGGGCTGATGATTCATACTGTCTAGCTTAGTTTAAAGGAAACCAACAAAGTAGTTAACAGGAAGTCGATGTTTACAATAGGAGTGTAAGTGTTTGACAGCAGAGAATGATTCCATCTACTGTGATGTTAAACCAAGTTTTTTTCATCACTGGCCAGCTGCACCATTTTGACAATCCCAGGGTGATGTGACAGCTGGCGTTGTGGAATGTCTAAACATGCTTCACGCATCCCTGGTATCCCTTTACAGCAGAGACAAAATGCTTATCATCTGAGATGTTATACCTTATAGCTATCCTGAGTTCCAGGGGCAGAACAGCATATTTTTGATTCTCTCCCTTGGCATGGTTCGTCATTTAAATTAAATCTGTGGTGATGTAAGCCAAGGTTTTCTACAGTACCAGTAACACATTGACATTTAACACAGATGACACGATGTTGTTGTTTTTTGATAAGCCACACTAAACCATTTGGCAGCACTGAAGGTCAAAGTCCCTCAACCCCAACACTGAAAAGCTCCCTTTATCAGTTCTGTTTGTTGGTACTTTATGCAGTCGAATCATACTGCAATTAACGTGGATTAAGGTTGAGTTTCGATCTTTCCTCCAGCTATAAAATTCCTGTAAATGATTACACATTTACGTTCTCTCTGATCAGCTTCCTAAGTGCAGAGAGGGAAGGTGTGTCACAGACTGGGCACCGGCCCGTTATGGGACACTTGGGGGTGCAGGCTCTCAGTCATGGCCACAACTCAAAGATGAGTCACAGTGACCATATCATGTCAGTTTTTTCAGAACCCTCACTGTGGGAGGAATCTTCAAGACACCCAGGACTAGATATGTGAACGTAGCTCTCACAGCAGTGGGAAAGGGCACAAAGTGGCGGTCCTTCATGTAAAGTGACAAGCCCTCATGCTAAGGCTCTGTGACCAAGCTTGCCGGTTTTTGTCAGATCATGTTTTGAAGGCCTTTAAAATAATGGAACTACATCATTCATAGCCTTCAAAGGATAAATGCCTAATTTGATGATTAATTCTAATTTAATACTAATACTCTTACAGTATTAAATCTCTGTAATACTGTAAGAGATTCTGATTGGACTACTATGGTTTCCTGTTAAAAAAAAATTAAGAAATTCAAACTAGTATGTATATTTGTGCACAGAAACTGAATTATCTCATTATACTCTATGCATATTCTGTTTGCTGCATACCTTTCTCTCAAATT
This sequence comes from Chitala chitala, assembly GCA_025773905.1. Taxonomy (NCBI): domain Eukaryota; kingdom Metazoa; phylum Chordata; class Actinopteri; order Osteoglossiformes; family Notopteridae; genus Chitala; species Chitala chitala. The sequence goes on along the minus strand of JABJVR010017762.1, from coordinate 14,862 downwards.
TAGAATGTAGCTTAGCTTTAATAAGGTTAATGCTGAACTGGTTGGTTGGAACAAAGTCCAGCACACTCAGGGACTGGCCTAGACAATGAATGAAGTTACAAGCAATATTAGAATTATCCTGTACAAGCAGCACTAACCCCACAGAATAACGTTTTTAATCGAATTTTTGAGTAAGTTTGGCCATCATCGCTTTCACAAATACAGTTCGAAATATGGTGATGAATTTTTCTAACGTGAAAAATTTGCCAGAAGCACGTCAACAACTGGAGAGCAATAGAAAAGGCAAGTCAAGGAGAGTCCATCACACAGAAAGACAAGGAGAGTCCATCACACAGAAAGGCAAGAAATTAAGAACTGTGATTTGAGCTCTGCTACGTCTTGGGTAGCAGTGTTACAGTCCTGTACATCCTATCTGAAAAAAGGCTAACCTGCACAGCGGATGCACAGATTTCACCTGTTTCTAATGCTTCTGTGGCATCAATTAACTGCCTAGTCAACAATTATCATAATAGCCTTTTAACGTTTTGTGGAGGGACATAATGTGAGTCTGGAGGTGCTAATGGTGTGCTAAGCACATGCTGGCAGGCTGATAGCCCCATGAGTCGGCATGATGAGTCTGCCTCTGTGAGTACGATCAGAGTCCAGCAGCAGTCTACAGTTGAAACCGACTTCCCCAAATCAAAACCCAAAGTAACCTTGGAGGTCTTGCCCACTGTTTATGCACACTTGTGAAGAAGAAATAATTCTTATCTCTTGTAATGCTAAAGAGGGTGTCTTTCTTACTGCCACACACCTAATTAATTTATGGTGTGACATGGTCCCTATTACAGGCACAGGTTGCTCCTTACATGTGGTTTATCGTTTATTACATTTGACAGTCTTTACTATGGCTTTGTGGAAAGAGTTGCTGGAGATTATCTAAATGCAAACATGGAAGTCACCCAAAACTCCAGAGACAATATGGCTCTATTTATTTCATCCACTTTCATACTGGATCCCTTTGCATGGGTAAAACGCTTGTACTGGGGTAATTTTTGACAGCATACTTGTGTATTCTCCCGTTTTAAAACGTGGCAGTGTCGAGAAGCTGAACTCAATCTGTGTAGGCGTCCAGTGTAGCACGATGGATGTGTGGAGATTCACATGCACAGAACACAACCTTTATTGATGTGTATTCTGTTAAAGCATGAGATCATCTGTGGGTCAGAGTTTTGCTGTAATTTAGATTCAGCCTTTTAGCATTGTGAACATACAAATCACAGACCTTTCCTTTTATTAGCTTTTCACTTTACAACCTTTTTTTCTGAAGATGACTCACTAATTGTGTGATTTTTGTATATCCAGACTTGATTCTTTTAAAAAATGAAGGAGAGATTACGTTTGTCGCCATCACGCTAATGCCATGTCTGGTACAATGAAAGGTTTTCCTTTATGCCATTTTCCCCTGTAAACAGGTGGAGAATTGACTGAGTGGAAACTCATGGAAAGAATACACCATTGACAAAATGGTTTCCTTTCACTGAAAACATTTGTAAGGAACACTACAAGCTTACAGGTTCTGTGCTGGTATTATTCATGAAGCTCTTTTGTGTCACTGCAATTACCACATTATAATCAACTTGTGATTTTTAAAACTACAGCTGGAAGTGTGACATTTATTAGTGTAACATTTCTCACCAAAATGTCAGGTTTTAGCTCTGTTGGTCAAATGTTTCATGTTTTCATGAGAATTTCTTAGTTTATTGCGGCTCACACTATTTGTCCAGTTTGAACTGCATACATCCCTGTTTTGCCCATCCATGAATTTAGAGTGATACAGGTTACCTGTCATAGACTTACTAAGGTATTCTAAATAAATGTATTGTATAATATATTGTAAAATATGTATACACCTAATAATACTGTGATATGGGAAATATATTCCACGTGTATTTGTTTTTATTCCTTGGATCCTTCCTTTATACAATGTGTTATAACTGAACCAAGACAAGGTAACATATCCTTTTCACTTGTCTTATTAATGAGATGATGATGATGATGATGATGATGATGATGATGATGTTAACCATTCAGAGTCATATTCAACTATCTGTGATTCTTTGGGCTTAACCCTCTACAATGAGCTTTTCCGTAAAAATTTCTTACTGAGCTTTTTACAGGGGTGGCAGGTTGGCAGGTAGATCTTTCCTCAACCCTCCGGATTTACCCGGGCTTGGGACCAGCATGTCAAGTTCTCGTGGCTGCTTTATTAATGTCACAGCTGTATTGAAATGGCTGTTTGTTCACACCCATAAAGGTGGGGTTAGTTGTACAAGATGCATAGGAATAATGTTCAGCAAAACAGCAAAACCACATTTTTTTGTAAATATATTTACTAACTATAAAATTTTTTCATCAGCGCTTAAAATTTTTTTTTTTCTTTAATGAATATCATTTTATCATTCATGGCATAACCTGTGCCCACATTGGGTTGAGGTAGGAGTTTTCTAATGGTTCTGAATCCAGGAGCCCAGATTTCAGATGGATCTTCAGGTCTTCCCATGGGTTCTTTTCATCGTCAGTTTTTATGTAGTGTTATTTTGATGGAGATAAGACGATCACCATTGGCTTGTAACTGTGATGTTTCACGTGCCAGAAATATAACATACTATTGTGCTGTTTGGCAACAGTGGCTAGTCCAGAGGCTCTACATGAGATTTTCCATTAGCTTCTCTACCATAACGTAGATGAAAATTACTGTTCTAAAAGTTTAAACTGTTACATCTGTGAACACGTCTCATGGTGTTTTGAGCAACTGTCATGGTCACCTATGAATGTAATGGGTTCATTAGGGCTCTGGACCATTACAGACCGAGAACCTGATAACAGTTAGGGTCTGTCAAGCAGAGTGATCAAACATAATACATGTATAGAATTAACTATTTGAGAGTGTTTGTATTGGAGTGGGCTTCATGTTTTCTGTATTCATTGTCCTTTATTCATTATTCTCACCTTTGCTTTGATATTGCTCCTGACGGGAGTATTTTATTTATTTGAGCAGCTTTTATTAATGCTAGTTCATAGGAAGCCCCATTGCTGCATCTAAAGTTAAGTCTTAATAAATTCTTAGGAAAACTTCTACCTTTAGAATTAAACTTTGTCTTATACAGCTAAGAGACATAGAACTGGTAAAAATATGCTCATATTCTCTATTTTAATGCATTAATAAATACACTATTTTCAAAACAATGTTTAAAATATACACAAAACATGACCTTCCTCTGGCTCACACGGAAGTATATATCTCTGTAAATACTTATGCATCTTTTAAAAGGTACATAATACATAACACTGCAGTACAATGTTGTATGTAATTGAAAAAATTGTATGCATATTTGTGGAACACTTCAGCATTTTCCAGATTAAATTTACTTACATGAACACAACACTTTTTTCATTCAACCTCTTATCTTGGACAGGGCTATAGAGATGATAATTTAAAAATATCCTAACTCAGAGAACCAGCCAAGGGAGTTCAAAAGGGCTAAAGTAAATGTATTTGTCATGTGATTTCGTGGTATAATAAGGCTTTTGGGTAGATGGGTGTTTCTTCCACCGCTGCACAGGGCTCCCTGAGTGATGTTTGATGGTCTGCACTTCTGAAGACCTATCTGTCAACACTGATAGCTCTCTGCTCTTTGAGTTATGTGCCCTTAGCTGCCCCTGTTGTATAAAAATACCTATTCGCTGCCGCTTCTCTCTGTTTACACAAGGAAAGTTTTTGTTAGCAAAGTCAATGTGTTTTTCAAAAACAGTCACGGTCACAAAAAAAAAAAAAACATCTGTCATGTGATTATATAACCGTTCTACCATGTAACATTCATATATTAATAAAGTCACAATTTTTACCAATGACTTTATACTTAATTCAATTTCATAAATATACCATAGGTGTTAGATATTCAGGTTCTCTTGTGGTCTGCTATACTCTCACTGTGTTAAAATATCCCAAGTGACCACCGTACTGAGCTCATTGGTGGAGTCGGGACTAGTGGTAAATAGTTAAGGTGGAGGTAATGACAAGGCAAGGCTGATCCAGTGAAGTCCAGTAATGGGTGGCCATCAGCATCTTTGGTCCAACAGTAGAGCGGATGAAAATGAAATAATCACATAATTAATTGTTAATTACATACTTTGTTTTTCCTCACATGCTGCATACTTCTCATCTTTTACTTATTCATTTTCCAGCCAATGATCCCAGTCATGGCACCAAGCAGGGATTGAACTTCACAGAGCAAACACACACACGTACACACGTACAAGTACATACACGCACACACACACACACACACACATAAATTTTACATTATTTGAAGTTTTGAAATGTGAAAGGCTTGTCTTTGAACTTTGGAAGAAATATGGAGCACATGAAGTAAATCCACACATGAAAAGAAATTGTGCAGACAAGTTTGAAAGAGCACGGTGCCAAGCTCTGGATCTGAACACACCCGAATCCTGGAGCTTTGTGATGACAGTACTATGCACCGGGCAGCTGTTTCATCCTTCATTGTGCTGCATTGGTTCGTGTGACAATGTTGAAGTTTGTCTAACACAACTTTATACAAAAATAATGTAGACAGATGTGAGCAACTAAAATAAAACATTTATTTCTACCTAAATAGTTGCTTCTTTTTTTTTTTTTTTTTTTTTGAAAATATGCTTATTGAGGAATATGAAACACAACAGCAGACACAAATTACAGACAAAGAAAGGATACAGGTCTTCCTTCCTTCTCAAAATGCTCTACAACCTTGGTATCTCAGGTACTGTGTTCCTATGGATTATCTCCTACCATTCAAAACATGTGACAAGAGTACCTTATGGTTTCGTACTTGGTCTGCTCCTGTTCTCCCTCTACTGAACCTCCCTGGAACTTCACTTTGCATGGCCTCTCATATCATTGTTATGCTGATGACACCCAGCTGTTCCTGTCCTACCCACCCTCAGACACAGCAGTCCCAGCAAAGATTACTCATGCCTTGCAGACATCTCGTGATGATGGAAGACAACCACCTGCAGCTGAATCTTTCCAAGACTAAGCTGTTGGTCATCCCAGCCAAAAACTCAATTTCCTGTGAGCTTTCTCTCTACCTTGGCACATCAACTGTAACATCTTCAACATCAGTGAAGAACCTTGAATTAGTGTTAAACAACAATCTGACCTTCTCTGACCATATTGCTACCATCTCTAGGGCTTGTTGATTTGCCTTCTACGACATCAGCAAGATCAGACCATTCAACTCAACTGCTGGACCAAGCATTAGTTTTTTTTTATCTGCAACTCACTTCTGGCTGGTATTCCCACCTCTGTGACTAAACCTTTCCAGAGGATTCAGAATGCTGCAGTCTCTTATCTTTAAACTTCCCAAATGGATGCACATTACTCCACTTCTCATCTCCCTTCATTGGCTTCTGGTCCCCATCAGTGGGATTGCTCCAAGCTACCTACAGTCTTGAATCAAGGCCTGTGTCCCCTCCCATGCTCTATGGTCTGATCATGAAAAGAGACTGGTGGCACCCCTGCTGAAGAACAGCAGACCTAGGCTCCTCTCATCCCTGGCACCTAAATGGTAGAATGAACTTCCCCTCACTCTGAGGACTTCATTGTGTCTCTCCATATTCCAAAAGCAACTGAAGACTCTTTCTTCAAGAAACACCTCAGCACTTGAACCTCATCTTCAACAGCTCTGCTTCTTTATTTTTCCAATGTTTAAATATTGTCTTTATACATTGTGTTATTACTAATTTAACTTTTTGATTTTTAGTTGATTTAGACTACCTTGCTAAACATTTTTTACTATAAGATAGCACTTACTGATAGCTGCACGCCCTGATATTGTTGATCTCGTTTTAATGTGCACATGTAATATTACTCATTTGTTAGTTGCTTTGGAGAAAAAAGCCAGCTAAATTAATACATTTTAAATGTAAATGTATTAAACCAAGTTGAGCACAGGATGAGCTTGTGTGGATTCTGGCAATGGCATCATCCCACCCCTCTTCAGCCTTAAGGTTATCTGAGATATCAAAAGACATGAGACGATTATAAATGGTGGGAATTAATGACTTTTAATGAAGACTGAAAGTTAAAAACTCCTCCCTTGGCTGACTAGGGGGAGCAGAGGGAAAGGCTGGAAAGAGAGCTCTGACACAGTGTCTGATTGGAAAGTATCTGAACAGGTGGAAAGCAGGCAGATTAAATTTAGCAGATGTCTGTATAGCTGCAGAAGATGCCATTTTATAAAAGTCCAGAAAAAGTTTTAAACCTTTCCTGTGCCACAGTTAAAAAGTAGCATCTGTAAGTGCAGGATGAAATAAATGATTATTGATTAGGAGGTATAGGCCATATTCTTAAGAAGGCTGAGGGAACTTAAAAAGTTGCCTGAAATGATTCCGGACAGTGATAGATAACACTGCTGGGTTGTCTGTAATCCAGAGGGACTGACTGGTAGCCTGGAGGTGAGTAAGGCCATGGGAGACAATGGGGCACATGATTATTCTTTAAATGGTACCAGGGGGGTTCTGAGGGCCCAAGCCAGTACAGTAATTTGTGTATCGGTACTGTCCAAGGATATTGTTGTATGTGAAAATTATCACGAAAATGAAAAGTACACATTTAAAAAATGAACTCATGAAATGAAATAAAAGTAAAAACTATAAATTATGACACAAAACAAATGCAAAATCATTTCATAACAAAAACATTAATTTTAATTTTTTTACATCTTTCCTTAAAATTGGGGGCCAAAGTAGAGTGGGATTTTTTTTTTTTTTTTAACCTGGTCCATGGGCTTTTTATTTTGCATAGCTACTGCAAGAGTGATTTCCTCTGGTACTAGAGGACAATTATGTGCCTGAGATGCTTCTGGATTTATCTTCAGGAACTCAAGGTTAACCAGACAAGTGATAACTTGTAAAGTATCCAAAGGATATTTTGATTTGTAGAGAGAGGTAAAAGAATTGAAAGGTGGTATTAATGGCTGTGGGATCACTGATTCATGGGCCAGTTAAATTTTTAACTTCAGGAATCATGTGTGATGTTGCTTGGAATTGTGCTGGTGTGTAAGGAATTGATTAGCCTTGTCCTTGTGTTCATAGTGTGCGCTGTGGGTCCGCAGCACAAACTGTTCTTCATCCTGTGGAAGTAATCATTCAATGTTCTTCAACTGCTCTTCCTCTGTACACAAGAAAAGTAAAAAAAATTCGTTGTGTGATTGTTATGAAACATCCAGGGATCAGTGCATAAATTTTCACACTTAAATTTGAAGATAGAATTAAACATGGATGATGAAGAGTGGGAGTTAGAGCCAAGTCAATTACACAGGTTAAGTCACCAAGTATGAGATGACTGTCTAAGAGGGGAAGAGCTTTATATAACTTGTTTACAAAAGATGGGTCATCAAAATTGGGAGCAAAGATGCTTACCGACAGCACATGGTTATGTAACCATTTACCTGCATCTATTAAATACCTGCTATTATTATCAGCTAACACCTCGATAGGGGAACACTGGATAGGCTTAATAATTAAAACATACCAGAGATCAACAAATTAATGTCAAGGGGATTGGTTTTCTAATGGGTTTTCTGAAAAAAAAGAACAAATGGAAAAAATATTTTTAAAAATAATTTGGAATTCATAAAGTAGAAGTAAGGATTGAGAGAAGAGACAGCAACAAACAAAGCCCTGCATACAAACACAGCCCTCCTAAAAGCCCACTGTTCCCTCACCAGCAAGACCCATACTGCCATTGCCAAGTGATGGAAGCAGTGGTGTAGACTCCCAAAGAAGCCAGGTAAGATGGAGAACCTTCAGCAAAGCCATCAGTCTGGGCCCTGCAAGATTAACTAACATTAAGCATTTGAAAATTTGAATTTTACAAACAAGGAGTAAATCAGTGTACAAGAAAATAATAAACCATTTGCTTAATAGCGCCCTGTGGTGAGTTGGTGCCCCACCCTGGGTGTCCCCTGCCCTGCGCCCTATGTGCTCTGGGATGGGCTCCAGGCTTCCCCGCGACCCTCACCAGGAATAAGCGGTTACGATAATGGATGGATGGATGGATGGATGCTTAATAGCTGAGTATAAAGGCATGAACAAAAAAACTGTAATCAGGTTAAGTACTCTTGCTTCAGCAATGTCCTGATGGACACATTGGCTTCATCCAGTGAACTCTCAGCACCGATGTGTGTAATGTGAAGACGGGCTGGATAAAGTAATCTAAACCGCACTACTGGGATCTCACAGCATTGTTGTCGAACATTACTGAATGTGGATCGAGACCAAACCATCTTGGCTGTGTAATGTGAGAAGTCAGAGATATACATCTTACCAACCTTAAATTGCTTTTGCTTACTGGCCATGCAGAGTATGTCAGCAGAGGCTGAGTTGTGCTGTAGTCCCAGGGTCAAGGTCAAGCTTGGCTTTAAGCTGCAGAGTAAGGTCATGTGGTTTCGCCACACCAACAAAAATGTTCGTTCCTGTTAAACGTCCGTGCGCGAGAGATCACTACATGTGCGGCAGTTGTTAATTGGCCTGCAATATGGTGATCTGTTATTGGTTGTTCTGTTATTGGTTGTATTGGAATGTTCTAGGCTTTTTCTCCTGCTCGCTCTCGTTCATGGTTATTGCTGTTGTTCTTAAGTAAATAAAGCCGGCTGTGTTATTTCCTGCTTTGCAAATTGCCGTGTGGTTTTTCTTTGAGATTAAAAAACTGTACCAGCACCTGTGGTGTTTTAGTCAGTGTACTTTGAGCATGTCATACACCACTGGTCAACACAGTCAAAATGGAGCTTCGCATCTAATTTAAAGGTGTCTATCAGGAGAGGTTAAATTTTCTGATGTAGAGAGGTCAATCACATTGAGACATAGAGGCATTTCGACCATTCTAATATTATTCTGGCACAATCTTAATTCTAAATCCTCACATTTACTTTCCACCATTTAGAAGAGAAGTGTTCAACTTTAGCTGTTATAATATCATTGGTACAGAGAGACTAAGACTGATCCATTTCCATAATAGTGGTTTTTACACAATTTACATTTGGCTGAATAGCTAATGTACTGTTAGACGGTTTGGATTTTACAACAGGTCACACCTTTGATGGATGACATATTATGACCCCTATGAGTGTTCCCTAACTTGTTTTTAAAGATTGCAGCAGTATTATTGCACAAGTAAGAAAATCTATGCTTTAAACTCAACTATGCTGCCGAAATAAGATGGCACTGGCAATTTGGAATTACTGCAATTTGGCAATGTTCATTGTGCAGCAGACTTTTGCTATACAGCTGCAGAGGAGCTTTCTTAAATTTCGATGGTATTTCAGATAAAATAAAGCAGGGTCAAGTAATTGTGATATTGACTGTGTTTTTAATACATGGTTCTTGAAAACAAAATACCAGAGTATTGCAGTACCTGGTTTAAGTATCTAAAATAGCACACCAAGTTAAATAATGGATCTTGTGTAATTTCTGTACACATACTGTTTTGAAAGGGCCAATTCCTTCAATGGTTACCTGTAGAGAGAAGTCAATTTTGTGTGGTAAAACCATGGTTTCAATCCACCATTTCCCAGAAAACACTGAATGCTCAGTAGACCACACTGATTTCGCTACGAGAAATGTGGGAGCATCAGAAACACCACAAGGAATACGTACTCAGTTACAGTCTTGTGTACTTTATTGATTTGGCAGAGGACCCTGCATTTAACTTGTACTGTCTTGTCTAGTACAGTGATTATGCCCAAATTGTTCCAGAGGCCTTTCACAGATTTGATTTCATAGGTATTACACGGGGGAAGACAGCACATTTTCCAAGGGGAAGTCTAACCCAATTTTTTTTTAGATAATAATCCACTCATTTTTTATTTTATATGAAAAGTACAATAATAATAAACATGCATGTATGATCAGTGTTGTAGCTGGGCTTCGGCACTTATGTTCACTCAGTTCACTCATACCTGTTTCTCAAGGTGCACTATGTCAGGTCACATAGCATCTACTGAAATCACACTATAATATCTCTGCATGATGTATCCAAGCTTTGTACTACAGTAAACTTGCCTTTCCCATATTAAATATAAAGAACACCAGCAATATGGGCTTTTAACAGTTTACACTCCAGCAGTAGCAAATAAACTTGGATTATTTTGTGAATTTATTGTCATGCAGCTACCTAGCCAGCTGGCTATAATTCAATGAACCGTCTTCATATCCTTAAAGCAAATACGATTTGGCCACTGCAGAAACACCTGTGATATAATCCTGGTGGGTGAGATGTCACGACAAACTCATAAAGCTACAAAAATGTGAAACATGAGGTCAACACAAAACGCAACATGTCAGCTGGCCATAGCATGCGATGAAGAGTATTGAAATGGGAGATGGAAGAGGTAATATATTTGAATTAGTGGCCTGTGGGGGTGGGTTAAATCCTTGCCATGATATAGCTATTGTGAAATGAAGCACCGTTGTCTGGACTGATAAAACACTGCAAAGAAAAAAGAAAAATTATGATGCCTTAAAGGAATTAGGTGCTAAATCTGAACAACTGGAATGTGTAGCAAAATGTTCTATAAATTATGGAGGAATATGACTTTGAAGCTCAGCTATAAGAATGAGCACTTTCCTGTGACCATTAGGTCTCTGTGCAGCCCACAGTGAGGATGGTGGTCTGGAAAACACTTCCTGTAGCCGTTACCGTTTCTGCCTGCTGCTTTCTGAGCTGGTAGCATTTTGAGGTGTTCATGTAACCGAAGGGGACTGTCAGGGTAGACACTTTTTTCCTCTATTATCTTAGCCTCCGAGCACAAATGAAAAATGATTATGGGCAGAAGTGAGTATGTCCTCAGTCAAATACACATGTACATAACACTATACCTTTGTCTTGAAGCCATTTAAATCTGTAAAGTTTAGCCAGCTAGCAAATGCATTAATGGGGATTGTAAGGGGTTACTTATCCCTGATTCCTAACCTATGAGCCCATTTTGCTACCAGATGTGCACCCCAAACTTCTGGTCTGAACATCATCACCTTCCATGGCTATTGTGCCTTAGAAACATTGCTGTCTTGAAAAAGGATGGTGTCCCAAGAAATCAATTTTACATGGTGCTGATCCCTACTCCCAACTTTTCTGCTCAGGTATGAAGAGGCTGCTGCATTTGAGTTAAATCACTTTCCCCAGCATCCTGATTTAAGGGCTGCTCCACAGACCTCAATGAGGAAAAGAACATTTTTTTTTCCATAAACAAATAAATAAATAAAGATATGCATGGCTATGTGTACATCTGTATCACAGGCTCATATTCCATCTTATCAGACTGGGACTTGTTCAATCAAGATAGCCTGGAATATACAGAAATGTTTTGTAGACAGCATCACAGTAAACAAATCTGGGTGCTTCCCAACCAGAAACCGTGGTTGACAGGGGCGGTCCAAAAACTCTTCCAAAAATGAAACTCCACCTTCAATGCACAATGCAGCACTGCCAGGACTGAACTGAAGAGAAGCATTAAGGTGGAAAAGATAGTCTTCAAGGACAGAACAGAGGACCACCTAGCAAATAATGATCCATGGAGGGCGTGGCGAGGGTTGCATGACATTACCGCTATAAAGGCCGCACTAACAGCACCGTATTTGATGACGCTACACTAGCTGAGGAGTTAAATCACTTTTTTGCCACGTTTGAGATTAACAGGATCACTATGATCTTAGGGCCTCTGCCCTACAATAACAACCATACACTCACACTCTGCATAAATGGGGGATCTGAAGAAAGACTGCAACGTATTAAATACCTGGCTGTCCTCATATCCAAGAATGTCTCATGGTCATGCAACATCACAGGAACTGTGAAAAGAGCACAACAGGAGCTCCACTTCCTGTGAGAGCTCAGGACGAACTACTCAGAGAGGAAGCTGTTGGTGGCCTTTGACGGGGCAACCACTGGAAGCGTACTCGCATATTGTATTTCTGCATGGTACGCAAGCTGCTCCGAAACAGGCAACAAAGGATTCCACTCACCTTGGCCACCACTTGCCCTCTGGCAGGCGCTACAGTATGGCCAAAGCAAGAACAGCCAGATGGAAAACATTAGCTCACTAAATAAAAACTAGTGTCTATTTTATGTTACTAATTCATGCTGCTATAGTTTCCTTGCGCAGTGATTTAATTCCTTGCACAGTGATTTCATTTATTTATTTCTGATTTTATTTGTTGTGCCTTGTGTTGGTGTTTTATATTTTAATGCATCACCAGATCACCAGAGTAGTAACTTTAATTTTATTGTCACAATAAAAGCATTCAATTTTATTCAATTCAATTCAGTTCAATTCAGGAATATGGCCTACACCTGCTGCTGAATCAAAAGGCAATCAGAACATTTACATTTATTCATTTAGCAGATGCCTTTGTCTAAAGCAACTTACAATGAATAAGAGTACGCGTGCATGTCACAAACAAGGCCAAACTAACACTAAGTGCTGTCTTATCATCAAAGTGCACACAATTAAGTCAAGCAATTGTCACACAAGTCATACAAGTAAAGGATAAACGTATAAAACGTAAGTGTTGTATAAACTAGAAAAACCAAAAACAAACAGCCTTGCAACAATGGAGTGAATGGAAGCATAGATGAAAAAGATTTGAGGTTTTAAGTTCTAAGGTGCTCCCTGAAGAGATGTGTCTTCAGTTGCTTTCAGAAAGTGGACAGAGACGTCCTCAAAAGCAAGAGGAAGTTCATTCCACCATATAGGTACCAGAGAAGAGAAGAACCTACGTTTACCATTCTTTAGGTGGGGTGCAACCAGTGTCTTCTCATTAGTGGACTGCAGTGAATGGAGGGGGACATAATTCTTGACACAGGACCAGAGGTAACCTAGAGCAGTCCCATTGATGAATGGATGAAGGATGAAGGACTGGGCTACACCGACAGACTGAACACTTAGACACTTTACTCCAACACTTATTATATCTCTCTTTCAGCTTTTGACTATACATCATAATTGATGGAGTAATTGCCTTCTTCTAAACAGAGTCAAATTATGATTACTTCCTCAAAGGCACTACATAAAGTGCTCTGACATGGTGCATGCATTCAGAGGGGCAGATGCTATGTGAAGAAGTGGAAGGTCCCAATGGTTTTAACTGCGTGCCAAGTTGTACTATTGGCAAGAACAGCTAGAAGAGGTAGCACCATGCCTTGGGGGGAGTCTTATTTGTTCATGGCCAGGCCTCAGGACTGCAATTTGGGAGCCAGACTGGATTACAGCACGATCAAAGAACCTTCAGGGAAGCAGGCAGGAGCAAACAGATAATCTGTTCGTTAGACTTGCAAAATCATTTCCAGTCCTGTTTTGTTCCCTCGTCTATTGGTTGGGGGCAGGCAATATGTTACTTCCTTTGTTGATAGAGGCAATAGAATGAGCTGCCATTTCCTGTCTGCATGGGTGGAGGAGCCACACTTCAGAAGACTGCCCTGCTTCCATATTGGAACTTACATACAGATAAATATTTGGAGGGGATTCCACCCAAACATTACATTAATATTATTCAATGTTAAACAATAGGATTTCTGTGCAGAAGAAATTATTGTGTGCATGGGGAAATGAGAACATGGAAGAAATGTATGAATACAGTGGTAGTCATATAAAAAGGCCAGAAATGGCAAAATGTACTAAGGCGGTACGGTGGCGTGGTGGTTAGCACTGTTGCTGCGCACCGCCAGGCCTGGGGTTCAATTCCCACCTTGGGTCTGTGTGTGTGGAGTTTGCATGTTCTCCCTGTGCTTGGCGGGTTTTCTCCGGGTGCTCTGGTTTCCTCCCACAGTCCAAAGACATGCAGGTTAGGTTGATTGGTGTGTTTGTGTGCCCTGTGGTGGGTTGGCGCCCTGCCCTGGGTGTCCCCTGCCCTGTGCTCTGGGATGGGCCCCTGGCTTCCCCGTGACCCTCACCAGGAATAAGCGGTTAAGATAATGGATGGATGGATGTTAGTACCAGTATAACTTAAGTGCTTCTCAGACAATATGATATGCAGATGTGTGCATTGTTTCAGAATTCAACATTAAAAGTTAACTGGCATTCTGTCTACTGTAATGTTGCTCACCTGTTCTACCCCAAAAGTATTCTCAAAGCTGGACATGTATATACCATCAGCGTGTCCTGAAGATAATTTCCAATATTGAATCAAATTAAATTTTTTTTCCTTTAAGCCCATTCTTAGTTTGCTTAGTTTCCATCTCAGTGATCACATTTGACAATGTCAACTAGGTCACAATGTCTCATTTCTCCGTGTATGTTCTACTCTGTGTGATTTATCCTACTCTGTGTGAACTTTTCTGTTCTGTAATGCCAAGGGTTCCATTTAAAATCCCTATATTAGCATGAAATTCTGCAACATATTCGACTGCAACTTTTTCAAAGATAAAATGTTTAACCTTTAAAATGTTATATTATAATTAGCTTTCATTCAAAATTTTAGACTAATTCCAGTGCTCCTCTTGACAACATGATCTTTAATTAACAGAAAAGATGTTACTAACAGCTATTCGCTTCAGTTTCCAGAGTACTGTAAAAAACATAACTAGCTTGACACACTGTAACAAGGTCTGTGTTGAAATATTACAAATCTGTTGAACTTGATTTGTGAATTCAGAAATTCAGTGAGAATGGGCTGTCTTCAGTGTGTCACACCAGTGTGGTGGTGTCAGACTGTGTGTATCTGCTTCATGGATATGGGGCTGTCTTCCGTGTGCCACACCAGTGTGGTGGTGTCAGACTGTGTGTATCTGCTTCATGGATATGGGGCTGTCTTCAGTGTGCCACA